>OX371260.1:133002236-133292596 GCA_947311025.1 Lypha dubia
CGACATAAATCTTAATACTATTTAAAAAATATATATCTTAATTTTACAATTAAAAAAAAATATAGTAGAAAATAACAAAATTATATTCGGAAAATCATACTACACTTCGAAATTTCGAACTTAGTTTCGAAAATTCGAACTTGACTTTAAAAATATTAAATCATATCAATATCGAAAATTGTACAACATTTAGTTATACAGAAAAAAAACTATTTATACAGAACATAAAAAAGTATACTTTTTTATTGTAAATCGTTTTTGGTCACCATGTGGCGTTATGTGCGATCACTTGTGTTAAAACTGAAACAACAAGATAAATAAAATTAAAAAATATAAATTATTTTAATTAGATTTAATGTAATCATATATCTAATACTTATAAACTTTCTATATTCATTTTCAGGTAAGTCACCACATCCTTATCATCAATTGTATTATCGCCTTCAGGGAAAATAATAGTTTTGTGGTAAGTGACAGGCATTTTTTCTTTATACTGGCCGTACAGTAAAATAGAAATTTTTTAAAATTATTGGAGTAAAATGAATTTATTGAAATGCTCAAGAAATTCGTTTCAGAAAAATTACTGGCATTCCTTTAGCGACACTGCAAAATATGTACTTGAATACGTGCAATTTGTGTTAGTTTGTCCTTTAACCTTTCAACCTCTTTCTCTAACGTTTTTTAACAAGCTGCTGTAATAAATCATCTTAATTGTTATGAATGCCTGTGATCTAAATTTAAATTCATGTATTGTATTTATAAGTAAATTGTGTATGTACTTGTATGTGTAAAACAATTTATTCGTAATATTTTGTTCTATTGGCCATTTTAGTTTTTCGGGCGGTCGGTGGCGGTAATCTTACACAATTAAATGTATGCATTCAATTTTTTTTTACCTTTAAATATTGTTGCTGGTGGTCATCATGTCGATTTTTTTTGTTGCTTTTTGTTGTAAAAAAATATTTATTGTGCTGCCAAAATGTCACCATAAAGAAAAAGCGAATTTCATCACCTGTTCGATTAATTGCATGTTCGTTCTAGTTCGTACCATTATAATGTGTTTGAATGTGTGTTTGTGGTCATAGATCTAATTTTGACAATAAATTGTTTAACAAACTAAATAGTTTACTAATTTAGGGCAAACTAATAAATTGTCTTTGTCACTTAAGCCGCTTATTTTAAATGACAATAATTTTTGCTTAAAAGGCACCAAAAAAAATATATAAGAATTGGGTTAATGTTGACAAGTTAATTGATAATAATTTTGGTAATGAACATAATTGGGATGCTGGTCTTACACAGATGCACAGATATTAATGTTCGAATTTAATAAAAGTCGTTAAAAAGTGCTAAAACAGAAAAAATCCTGAAGCAGAATGTAAACACCTTCAATACAGGAAATAAAAACCCTTTCAAACAAAGTATAAGATCATAAAAACGAAAAAAATCTAAGAATTTTTGTCAAACTAAAATAACGTCTAAAGAGAAAAATCGGTAGCTTAAGAAAAAATTTCAAAAAAAGTTCTAAACATCTTCTCAAAACGATAAAACCACCTAAACCAAAAAAAAGTCAAACTAATAAAAACTGCAAAACGCGAATTAAAAAAAATTCAGCCAATTGAAAAAAATTATCGTTGAAGAAATTAACCAAACATAAAAGTAATAGAACCACAAACACAAGAAATAGGCAAAGAGAAAAAAGATGCAAAGCGCCACTTATTGCGAAACGTCAAAACAGAAAAACTCGTCGTCATAAAAATATTACTAGTCAAACCGGAAATCCAAAAATTCCCACTAAACTAATTAACCGCCAAAATTAAAAAAATCGTCCTCGTATTTGTGGCAATCTCAAAAATCGTCGAAACCAAAAAAGCGCTATTTTCAGCAAAAATGTTAAACCAAAAAAAAAAACGTCAAAATTAGAAAATGCCAAAATAAATATGAATACTTGATAAATTTACAAAATTAAAATAATTAATAAAATAAAATAATATTCGTCAAAATTAATTTACGTAAAAAAGAGGCAAACAAACCAAACAATATCATCAAACAAAAAAAACCGCCAAAACGGAAAAAATTGCCGGTCTAAGAAATCGCCAAACTAAACTCGAAACAATCGGTAATGTAATGTAAATTACACGTCAAATTTAAGAAAAAAATGTCAAATGCCTAAACATTCGTTACAGCCTTAAGGACGGACGGATGATTAGAAAACATCTGGCAATACTCATGTATGTAAAGGATGGGAAACAAATCGTCAAAAAGAAAACTAGGCGCTAAAAAAATGTTTTTATGCAGGTAAATTTCAAAAAGGAAAAAAGTGCTTAAATCTAAAACAAGATATAATTATTTGTAATATGTACTGTCACATAGATACATGTATAACATGTGTAAAATATCCTTCCTGTGTGTGTCAATATAACACTAATTTTATTACAATTTAAGTTTCACTATAATCCAGCCGAACAACTTGCGAAACACATACAATTAATTAACAATTCAATCTGGTGTATTTTATGAAAGGCGTCCAACGAAACATTATTTATATTGTTAGAACATAAAACTTGTATGTAGCAGCACTTTATTGTTTTATTTAAAACTTTTATTAAGCAAAATAATAATGTGATGAAATGTTAACAATATAATTGTTCTTCCTGCCGTTATCAATGATGGCAATAAAAATCGCACTAATCGAAACGTCAGTGGCGTAATAAAACATATTACGAGTAATTAACTAATTTCCAAGTTTCTGTTTTTATTATAAAATAAGTTTTAATAAAAAATATAGGCTTATTTTTTATGAAAATAAAATTTAAGCACCTTGAAAGTAGTTTGCTGTTATCGTTGTTAATTTTTTTTTTCGAATCATTTTATCCAACTTAACGGTCATTTTTTTTTTTTTTCATTTTATAAGAGAATTTTTTTTTTTATATTTTTAATTATATAATATTATATAATACGTACCAGGAGAAAAGTTGGTGGGACCACGCCCCTTTTTAGGAAAATTAAAAATCGTAATATAGTCTTAACTACTGGAATGATCGTCATTAAATTTTAACAATAGGAATTTTATTTAATAACGAGGGGGGTAGCGAAGCACACCGGGTTTAGCTAGTGTTTTATAAAAAAAGACACCTCAATGAAAAGAAGATACGCACACTTGTACAAACATCCATTTCATTATATTTTCAAAGGGGACAAACACAAAAATTAAACAAAATGAATTGCGGTTTGATTCACAGTTTTGTAATTTATCGTAATTTAGATTATAATTTCTTTACTCTTGATTTGTTTGATTTCTTTCTGGTATAATTTTTTTCATTATGTTGTTTATGTGTGTGTCTGTATTGATTATCTTTTTTTTGCCAGTTTCATACATTAAAATAGTCAGTGATTGCAACTCGATGGGGATTGACATCGTTTCAGTTTATTCTTTTTTTTCACTTGAAGTTGAGGCCAGCTGAGAAGGGTGTGATAAAGTCTAGAAATTTTTATTTTTTTATGAAAAAATTTTTTTTTATTTGGTATAAATACTTGAGTTTTTTTGCAATATTTTGTATAAAAATTTTTTCAGTTGTTGAGTGTTGCAAAAAACAGATGGCAGATGGGCAGGAAAAAGCATTAATGGCTCGTTGTTGCCTGTATTGAAGGAAGTTAATAAATAATCAGCATAAAATCGTTGATGATTACAAATCCAGCATAGAAAATAAAGTTTTATGAATAAAATGCGGTTAACGAGTTTTCCAATAAGGACTTAACAACTTTTTTTTAAATACAACGCAAACCAAGTAAGATATTACCAAAACTTTATGATCCACTTGAAATACAATCAACAAATTTATGAATGGAAGTCGACTTTGTTCATATGGCCAGTTAGATGATCAGTGAAATAGTGCGTTCACAAACTAAATTCAAAGTTGTCAAGTACCTATTGGAAAACCCTTTACAACTAAGACTGACTATCAATGGTAAGTTGGAAAGTTGTAATGGAAACCATTCAACGAAGGGATTCTTTGTAAATCCAATCACGTTGACCATCTACTCGTAAAGTATGGAAACTGCAATAATATTTCAAATGGCTAAAAACAAATTTAAAATAAAAAATAAACACACATGACTTAATTATTCCTTAGACATTTGAGGCCATTAAAACAGGTATCGTAAATTAGGTACCTAACTAATGTCTTAATTGGTTTTCTATTATACGCCCTAAAATACCCTGAATTTCATTAAGATTTCCTAATTGAAGCCTTAATGAAATTAACAACATTAACATAAAACAAGTCAGCCGAAAACTTTCAAGTTAATTTCCAAAATCTATTTAAATTTTACAACCGTATCTTGAAAATCCTACGCATTAAAACAACACCATAAAAATTCAAGTAAAAACCACAATATGTAAATTTTCTTTTGGTCTATAAATCTTTGTGGTTGGTGTTGTGGCAACTAACAAAGGAAAATAAAAAACTGTTAAGAAATTAAGAAGCAAAAAAAAGTGGCTTTTTAAATGACAAATTTGCTACACAGTAGTAAATAACATCTTTAATGCCGATTAGAATCAATGTGTGTATTTTTTATTGTAAAAAAAAAAATTAAAGGATATAAGAAGGATATAAGAAGGAAATAAGATCAAAATAAACCGACCAACAAAACATAAAAACCATACAAAATATTATTCTTTTTTATTGTAGCTTAAATCAAAATTGAAAAGATTTAAAAATTACTACTAAAAAAAATTTAGAAGAAGGGGGAGCAACAACAGGCCAGACTTCATTAAAAACAGAAGGAAAACAACAACAATGACAAAACACTAATTCGACATTATCAATTAACCGCAGAGAATTATGATGATAATTCAGGCCAGACAACTTAATGCCCGAAGAAAATGGCAAAAATGTCTACAATGTTTTTTTTTTTTTGTTGTTTGTTTGCTTGTATTCGGAAGTCTTCAGTGTAAGAAGACTTACACTGTAAGTTGTTACATTTATATGAGTGTGTATGAATGAGTATCATACCAACAATTTCCTGTATGGTTTCATGACAGTTGACTACTTGACTGACTGACTGGCTGGCTGTCTTTTTTACTGACTGACTGACTGACAAATTGTTTGGATTGTTTGCTTATTACTCATTTCATTTTCGAGGGGCTTATTTAATTTTTACTAATAACATACAAACAATGACTAACATCTACACAATAGGCCGGCAAACATGTCAACGTAAAAAGATAATAAACAGAAAGAGAACAAAGGAAACAGTAGCAGTAGCAGTAGCAGTAGCAGTAGCAGTAGCAGTAGCAGTAGCAGTAGCAGTAGCAGTAGCAGTAGCAGTAGCAGTAGCAGTAGCAGTAGCAGTAGCAGTAGCAGTAGCAGTCGCAGTAGCAGTAGCAGTAGCAGTAGCAGTAGCAGTAGCAGTAGCAGTAACCAACAAAACTACTAGAAGCGAAGATATAAACTTAAACATGTCTACAGAATACTTTCAACATAATAGTCAACATTTGAGAAAAAATATCTATGGTTCGTTTATTTTGTTTGTGTGTGTGTAAGTGTATGTTTTGAAAACACCGAAAGATCCAAATGCAGTTGTGCGTGCTTTCCATGACGTTTGTTTTCTCTGCTGAAAATTGACGCACAGGGAGCTGTGGTGTTTTCTTCTGACGTCTAAAATGAAGATAAATATAAAGTAATTGTTGTACATATGCACACACACACACATATACACACTTATTAATCATATGTAGGAACACCGCAGCTGTAGAAGCAACATGAGTCTATTATATATCAACTTAAACTCCAAAGTTTCTTAAAATAAACAAAAATATCTATAACATTTATTTATTTATATGTGACATCAACACAAATGCATTTTAATAGCAACTAAAAGTTATTGTGAGTAATTGTTTGTATGTGTGTGTATGTGTATTAGAGTGTAAACCTTATTTAAGGAAACTAAATTAGTTCATTTTAGTGTCAACATTCGAGCAACATATGGTTACCTAAAAGGCAAAATAAGCTAAGTCTCAAAGAAAAAATAAATTAATTGTGATTGAAAAAAATCAGTTTCACTAAACCAAAATAGTGATTTTGTTCAAAAAGAATTCAAAAAGGAAAATCATACATGACTTTAAATATTATTTTCATATTAAAAATATAATTTTTACATTCTATTAGTGTTTTATAGCACTAATACGCGTCTCAAGATTATACCAAAATCGAAATAACATTTGACATGTTTCCTGTAAAATATAGAAAACGTTTAGTTACAAATTTTTCCATTTCTTCCAACGATATTTTATACATAAACACTTGCTGCTGTTGGGTAAAATATTTCCTAAGTCTGTCAAATATTTAATGCTTACCATGCTTAATAATCATGTTTGTACACACATGCACTTGCTCGAAGACACATACATACAAATATACACTCCTCACATTTAACAATACATATAAACACATATTTTGGTAGTGTGGAAAGATGGGCAAAAAAAAAATAAAATAATGCTTGCCACTAAACTCATTAAAACACGTATACGTTTCAGGCAGTTGAGCGCCTTAATCATGCAACATAACTATAAAGTAGACAGAAAGACTAAAACTGCAAATAAGTGTAAGAGTCAAAATCAGTACAGAGAGTTATTTTTTTCTTGGTATTTTAAATAGTCATAGACATAAATTTTTCTTAAATTTTTTTTTTATCCATTTTTCTCTTTAATAAAGACATGAAAATGATGAACGAAAATAATGAAACGAAAATAATGAACGAAACTAATAATAAGAAAACAAAAACATAAAGTTAAAAAAAAAAAAACAATGTAAATCTGTATTGATTTGCTCGTCGTTCGTCGGCGTATGAAATATAAATAAATCTAACAGAGAATTCGCCAGGCACGACGAATTTCGTCGACGTCGGTGTTGTGTTCACTTTCATATGCATACATGTGTCCTATTTTGGATGATGAATATTCGCAAAGAAAAATTTGTCGTTCATTCCAATTGTGTTCCCCTCATAAAATATTTTTATTAAAAAAATCTGCATGTTTATAAAATTATATTTAAATACAGAAATTTTGTAAGCTATTTTCAAGACAATTTATTTACTAAAATTTAGTAAATGTCTTATAACTATTATTGACTATATCCCTCCATTTTTACTATGAAATTCTCCTGTGTAAAATTTTGCATTCCTCGAAAATTTACTCATTTCCTTCGTTCTCTATTTTATTTCTTTTTAAAATGTTGAACAAAAATTCTTATTATTCAATTTTAATATTTTTTCTTTTGATTTGTTTACGTTTAAAGATATCCTGGATAATAAATTTTTACTTAATTTTAATTTTTTCATTTGTAACGTAGTTTAATTTTCCAGCTGGGGTATTACTCAGTCTGTCCAGATTCTTGTCAAAGGTCTACTTCCTTTAAAATAAAATAGTCGTGTCTTTTAGATCTTAAAGATGTATGGAACAAAGCTTTATTTAAACGAAACTTATACTACTTAAGACTAACTTATTACTACGAAGTTTGCTCGTGCGTTTGCTGGTGATTCGGTAAAACAGGATGACGGCGGGTGGCGGCGATCAGTGCGCTGGTGTGACTTCTAGTCGCTGTTGTCTGGGTATCTGGTAAAGATATAATATATGATTCGGGTAAAATATCGGTAATATTCGGTGGTACTTACGGGATACTATGATTAGTACGACTGCAAAGAGTATTCGGGAGCCCTTACAATCGGCAAATTACGAACTACGAACTTAAGGAGTATTCGGAGGCCCTTAAGATCGGCTACATTAAATTACGATTAGTACGACTGCAAGGAGTATTCGTAGGCCTTACAATCGGCAAATTACAACAAAAGCTACGGTTATATTAGTTTGTTTATGTTAATAATTTGTTAGTAGCTACACTTACGCAGGCTGGTATATACCCCTTTGTTAGTACGTTTGTACTTGTAGGGTACTTACGTGGTAGTTTGTAGTTATTTGTAACGGCACGTTACACATTCAAAGAGTGTGATAGATTTATATAATAAAAACAGAAATCTACGCAATATTATAGTTATTCGAAATTAAAATATGTATAAAATGTTTTATATATTTTATTTTTTAATACTCCTAGTTTTGGAATAATAAAATCGATTTAAACTTTTAAACTCTCGTAGTGTACAGACGCGTTTTTATAATCGTCGCAACTGAATATTAAAAATTTACTGAAAGTTAAAATCAGAAAAAAAAAACAAAAACAAAACATTGATAAAACAGTTATTATACTGGTTTTATTTTATTTTTTGTTGCTTGCGTTTTATATACTTAAATATTTGCATACACAACTTATACAGTGAACACAAAAAAAGAGAACTCATCTTCTGACAACAACAACAATAAACCTACAAGCAGTAGGAATTTGTATTTAACCTTGGTTGCTGATGAGGGCAACGAAAAAAATAATTTAAACACAAACTTGAACTTTACACAAAATACAAATACTCGTGCGCGATCATGCTCTCCGTACATGTTAAATATGATCAAGAAGCAACAACAATTGCACCCATAAGCAAACTCTTTAGCTTAGCTGTACAATCAAACAAACAAACAATCAGTAACAACGTGACCAACGTGCACAAAATTGTAGATGCGGTGAGTACAAAAAGTGATAATAAAATTCAAACAGGTATGGACAGATACATAACCGTGTTGAAAAGGGGAAGAAGTCCAAAATCAGCTCAAATAGCGTCAACAGCGAAAGTTCCCAGAGATGGAAAAAACAATATCAAAAATTCCGAAAATCGTTTCGCGATTTTATCTGAACAAGGCGATGAAGACACAACTACAAGATCGAGTAAACCTCCACCGATATATTTAAAAGAGCAGAACTCTAGTTTTTTGGTAAAAAGCCTTATATCCCTAATTGGAGAAAATGAATTCTATGTAACTGCAATTAAGCGCGGAAATATTAACGAAACAAAAATCCAGGTAGTGCAAGAAAATAATTACCGAAAAATAGTTTCTGAACTTGAATCAAAAAACAAAAATTTTTACACGTACCAATTAAAGAGTGCTAAAGGTCTAACAGTCGTAATAAAAGGTATAGACTCTAGCGTGGATCCAGAAGAGGTAAAGTCTGGGCTTGAAAATAGTGGATTTAAAAATTAAAAATGTTTCAAACAATAAAAATAGGGAAAAAATCCCCCAACCTATATTCAGAGTCGAGCTACAGCCAGGTGACTTGAATATAAAAAAGAACGAATCGCACCCAATTTATAATTTAAAGTACTTGTTACACCGAAGAGTTACCGTTGTGATGCCACATAAAAAAACTGGTCCTGTTCAATGCCTGAACTGCCAAGAATTTGGCAATACCAAAACTTACTGCAAGTTGCCTACTGTTTGCGTTGTATGTGGTGAGCTACGCAGTACCGCGAACTGCGACAAAATAAAAGGCGATCCCAAGGCGAAAAAATGTGGCAATTGCGGCGGAAATCACACTGCCAATTATAGAGGATGACCTCTTTACTCGTTTTTTAAAAATTCGTCAAACAGAAAAACAAATGTTATTCCCGCTCAGCCCAACACCCCTTTAAACTACGCACAGTTACCTCAACCATAGCCATAATCAATACTCAAATGTTTTAAAGTCTAACACGACTCTTACTCAGCAAAAACCTAATAGTCAATTTTCATACGCTAACATTTAAAAAAATAGCCAGAATACAGCGCAAAAGTCGGTACCAGCAAACGAAGTTCCAGGCTCTAATTTTAGTCGTATTGAAGCCTCAATTGAAAGCTTAATACAAACAGTAAATACTTTTACTCACAACATGTCCTGTATAATGCAGGAAATGTTAAAAATGCAATCTACCTTGTTGCAGGCTGTATTGAAAAAACCGTGAACTTAAAAATATATTTTTGGAACGCAAAAGGCATCTGCCAACATAAAAACGAAATAGAATACTTTCTTCTGGATAAACAAATCGATGTTATGCTTAGCTCAAAAACTCATTTGACCTCCCGAAACCATTTTGGAATTAGTGGATATAATTTCTACGACACCAAGAATCCTAGAGGTAGAGCTTGTGGTGGTTCAGGAATCCTAATAAAAACGCGAATAAAACACTACCTGTTGAATGATTTCTGTGAAGATTATCTTCAAGCAACAAAACATCTGTATTGAAAATTATTATCAAAAATTTGTAATATCATCTGTCTATTCCCCCCCCCCCCCCCCAAGATTTTCTATTACCGAGAGTCAATATACGGATTTTTATAAATCACTGGGCCCCCGTTTTCTAGCAGCTGGCGACTACAACACTAAACACACATTCTGGGGTTCAATCAAATTCCTGATGTTATCGACTTTGGAATTGTTAAAGGTGTGCCCAGCGTAATGATTGCAGTTGAATCATCTTTAGATCTATCTTCAGACCACTCGACTACAATTGTCAATATATACTCGCATACAACTTCATCACCTACATGTGACTTACCAACGACATCTGCACGTACTAATTGGCTGAAATACAAAAACTACCTGAGTGCTCATTGCTGGGACAATATGCCGTTGAGAACACCTTCTGATATATATGACTCTATTATGTTGTTTCAAGCACACCTTAAAGAAGCTGCTCTTAATGCTTCTTCAAATCAACCAAGTCAACAAATGCTATTCAACAATATTTTGATATAGAAAGGCTTTTATCTGAAAAAAAGAAAGCTCGACGAGAATGGCAACGTTACAGATCGCCTCAGTTAAAATTAAGGCTTAAGGAGTGTACCAAACAGCTTAGAAATGTTTTACAAACGCAAAAAACAGCTTCCATTCAAAAATTTCTTCAAGAACTAGATGCAACACCACAAACAGATTATTAGCTGTGGCGTGCAGCCAGAGGACTTAAAAGTCCGGTGATATGTAAACCTCCATTACGAGCTTCATATGGTGACTGGGCAAGAACTGATGCTGAAAAAGGTGCTCTTTTTGTTAAACACTTAGAAAAAGTATTTACTCCAAATATTTCTGCTGACATTATTGAACTGCCACCAGTCGTCGCTTTACCAGAAATTCCGTTAAGATTTAATATTGTGGAAATTGAAAAGGCTATTACAAGTCTAAACGCAAAAAAAGCCCCAGGTATTGACAAAATAAGCAACAAAATGCTTCAAGAATTGCCTTTCATTGCAAAACGAATAATACTATTCATCTTTAACAGTATTTTTCGACTGCAACACTATCCGGCAGAATGGAAGGTTTCGATGATTACTATGATACCAAAGCCCGGTAAGGATCATACAAAGGTTGAATCCTATCGGCCTATCAGTTTATTGTCCAATATGTCGAAACTTTTTGAAAAGCTGTACAAGAGCAAGCTGACTCCTATAGTGACTAGCAGTGCATGTATTCCAGATCATCAATTCGGGTTTCGCAGTCAGCATAACACTATTGAACAAACTCACAGACTTGTGAATGTTGTTAGAGACACTTTTGAAAAAAAAGAAATACTGCTCTGCGCTCTTTATTGATGTCGCACAGGCTTTTGAAAAAGTATGGCACGAAGGTCTTGTCCAAAAATTAACACAAAATCTACCCGCAAACATCGTCAGGTTCTTAAAAAGCTATCTAGAGTAACGAAAATTTGTAGTTAGGGAAGGCAATTTTTCAAGCCCCCCGCAGTCGATTGAAGCCGGAGTCCCTCAAGGCAGTATCTTCGGTCCTTTACTTTATTTAATATATGCCTCTGACTTACCGTTAAGCAGTAACATTCACACGTCAACATTTGCTGATGATACGGCTTTTCTAAGCGTTCATGAAAATCCTGTAGAAGCTTCCCGGAATCTACAAGGGTACATCTCAAAATTGGAAACATGGCTAAAACAATGGCGGATAAAAGTGAATGAGCAGAAATGTGTACACGTTACTTTTACTTTACGCAGGGAAACATGCCTGCCTATACAAATCAACACCGAGACTATACCGCAACACACTGTAGTAAAATATCTTGGCGTTCATCTTGATCGTCGGTTAACATGGAAATCGCATATAGACGCAAAGTTGACACAAATGAAATTAAAAGCAGCCTAAATGAATTGGCTTATTGGAAGACATTCTATATTAAGTCTTGACTGTAAACTTTTGTTATACAACGCGATCCTGAAACCAATATGGCCCTATGGAATCCAGTTATGGGGCACTGCCTCAGCATCAAGTGTAGAAAAAATTCAAAGGCGACAAAACAAAATTCTACGTACAATTACTGCAGCCCCCTGGTATATCCGAAATCAACGAATTCACAAAGATCTTGATGTTCCGTTGGTGAAGACAGTATTTTCAAAACACGCAAAAAAATATATTGAAAAACTAGTATTGCACCCAAATCCACTTGCGCGCAACATTCTAAATTATAGAGGCCACACCCGGTTGAGAAGGAGGGATACTCTTTCTCTCAGCCGTACACGAGAGATGTAAAACATCAAAAATCAACAGTTGGATTTAAAAATTTTGTTTAGCACTGGCTAAACAAATATTAATGTATTTTTAGATTTAAGATTTGAAAAAAATTATTGATGTTTCAATTTAGAATTGAAGATTTAATAAATAATAAAACTAAAAAAAAATATATATATATTAGATATTTACCACATTGCACATTTAATGATATACAAATAGAAATATTTACTAAAACTCGTGTAGTTTTTACACAAGTGTGGACTGTGTAAACAAATACACATACAAATAAATATATGCAAGATTGTCTAGTTGGTATGCAAATAATGTTCAAGTATTTCAATTTGTTCTGCATATAATTAATTCTACAAAATAACTATAACTATCATAGGGTCAAGTTTGAATAGAATTTGTAAACATTTCCTTTATTTTCCCATTACAAACGAAATGATAATTATTTAGCTTTAATGATTCAAAGTTATTTTATTGTCAATTGAATACGGCATAGCAGTAATACTTCAATTAATTATAAAACTACACAATTTTGTGGGAGGCAAATAACTTCTCTGGAATGTGCCACTTTTTGTATTAAACAATAGAAGTGGGAAAATATACAGGATATATTTTTCTTTAATTAAAATTTTATTAAATATTTATTTACATTAAAAATAATGTATGATAGATAGATTTGAATTTAACTAGATTTAAGATTTGAACCATAAGTTTAAGTCCAGCCAATTTTGCAGTAAGCAGATAGATAGATCACTGTTGAACACTTAACAGTCGTGTAGATTAGTGGAAATGATGGTAAGGTGGGATAAGATATAAAAAAAACTAAAAGTTTTTTCATTAGTTTTCTTAAATATGTAAATTTCTAGAAATAAAATATATACACATAATTACCTAATGCCGGAAAGAAGCACTAAGCAGGCCTTCTGGAAGGCATTATTTGCAGACATAAAGCCTTCTTGCACCATTCCATACTTATACATTTTTTACACACCATTTCCTAGTTAGCCAAGTCCTTCTAAGTTCACTTCTGAAAGCCTGACTGAAGGTCTTCTTTATTAAAATGACTCTAGACCTGTCAACAATTTATTTTTAAATTACCTTTACAAATGCAAAAACGTAGTAAACAAGGCGAATTCAACCAGTTGGCAGCGGGAGAAAACAAGAACTTGGTAGCACGAGAAAAAGTAATGCCAAAAAAAAGAAGAAGAATGAAGGTCTGCAAAAGATCGCCGCTGCGTAGATGTTAGTGCTTTTTTTTTGTGATTTACGTATTTTTTTTTTCTCGGTTTCAGTGCTTTTTAAAATTTTCATGATGCAATGTAATGGCGGCATTATAATTGGTGTTAAAATACCGGCGCAAAAAATACGGCATAAAAATACCGGCTTAAAAATAACTGCTCAAAAATTACGGCGTAAAAATAACGACGCAAAAATTACGCTCGTTGCAATTATCCATCAATATAACTGTCAAAATTTAGAATTTAAATTTATTTAATGATCGTCAAATTTATTTCCTATAGAAAGAAGTAAATATATTTGTAATTTTTTATTACTCTCCTCTTTTTATTCCATTTCCTTTTACTTGTTTTTGTCAAAGTGTCTTTTTAAGGATTTCAAATTTAATTTTGTTATTTAATTTATTAGAAACTTCCTTCCGTATTTAGAATATTGCTGCATGCAGGCAGCATGCAGTACGTGTCTAGTTTAACTATTTCAATGACTTCTCTTCATGTTGGTCGGTGTATATATGTGTTTTTTTTTTATTGTGTCTAGCTGCAATTTAATTCGTCATAATACTAAAGTGGCCCAACGATATTTTGAATGATACCCCTAACAGATGCGGCAAAAGTAAATACAAAACAAAAAACAAAAAATGGCAAAAGTAAAAAGAACTTAAATCGAATCAGCCAGTCAGTTAAATCAACCACCATACATGCCGCAGCACCATTTACTTAATTTTTACCTTCTTTAATGTCGGCAGGATGTCATTCATGGATTTTGTTTTCTGTTTATAATTCAAATATTTCTTATTTTTATGAATTTTCTTTTTTCTTTTTTTTTTTTAAGCACACACACACACAATCGAACTTGTGGAAGACACCATATACCAAAAATATAAACATCTTTATATCCTTAACAATGTGCTATGTATGTTTTTATGTGTTGTATTGGCTTTGGCTCACTGATGTTACTGCCAGTAGATAAGAGAGGCTGAAATGTTGATTTGATATTATTTCTGCGTGTGTGTGTGTGTTAAAAATATATTTGTTCTGCTGTTTTTTATTTTTGTAATAGAACCTTTTAAATGTTAACTTTTTTTCTATATGAAGGTTTTTATATTCATTCTCCAGCTCGTTTCCTGCTCGTTTGTTAGTTTATTTATTGAAAGTGTGTGAGTGTGCATTTCGTAATATGTATGCGTATGTGTGTCATATGACATTCATGTTACCCAAAGCTGACTTCTGTGTCACCAATTCCTTTCGCATGGTTTTTATTTTATTCCTCCGCATGTTTGCATTCATCAATTTATTTCTATTAATTCTTTTTCCCCTGTTACACATTTTTATTTATTACATATTTCTTATCATATGATATTTCTTTAGGCTGCCATGTAGAATGTAGATGTCGTTATTGCCATCATTTTCCATTACAACTGCAAACATGACCCAAATCTGAGATGTTGTACCATCGTCATCGTATCTACAACATCATGATTTAGTTGTATACATACATATATAATTTTTATCACATTTCCTATATATAATTTTTTACTCTAGAGATTGTTATGTGTTGGGTATTAGCCCCTTACCTTGTACAGTGGTTGAAATTGTATATAAAAATGTTAACAGTTTGTAATTTATACCCTTTTATACCTTTTTGCCAAAGCAAGTTTTACACTACAAGTTAATCAGTAAAAAGGGTTTAAAGTTTTTTTTTCTTAAGGTCGAATTTTTCTAAAGAAATATTCTAAGTGACTTTCAGTTTTTCAAATCTTTACTCGTGTTTCAGTTTTTTTAAAGTCCTTATTAACTTGTTTCATAATTTAGTTCTTAAATTAAGTGAATTGTCCCTAAGCCTTTTTATACCCTTCACCAAAAATGCTAAGGGTATATATAGGTTTTTCATTACATTTGTAATTTCCACAATATTTATATGAGGTCCATATAGTAAATATATTCTGGAACCTTATAGATAGGTAAGTTGAATGCACCATGTCCGTCTGTCCATCTGTCCGTCTGTCCGTCTGTCAGCCTATCAAGATATATTTAGATAATATGTCTGTACGTGAAATCGATTTTCTAGAGACTCTAGAAGAGCTAGAAACTTGGGAGTTGGACTGAAATGTAAGGATTTTTCTAAGGATGATTCGTATTGAAAATCAGCAAAAAAAATATCGGTTCTGATAATGGATTATATATACAATACAAATAAAGATATATGTATATATAACCATTACAGAAATAAATTTATAAATACACGAGGTGCCTTAGCAGAGTTGAACATGAATCTTTCGATTATAATTCAACCACCGAACTATCGTGCTGCTGAGGCTTGTTAATGTTGTGTGTATATTAACTTAATAATAACTTTATGTATTTTTTCGTACAAACCCCCTTTTTGTCACATGGACACACATTTAACACATCTATGCATATGTGTGTAATAATACAAGAAATATCCCTGAAGGAAATATGGGCTTCAGTGTACCCATGTCAACATTTTTGTCAACAATGATGGTGTATTTTTGGTGACACTGTCAACAAATTTTTCTTTTGTTTTTGTTTTGTTTTTGATGAGTAGAGAAAGTTTTTGACGGTTTTGATGAGCTCAAAATCGGTATAATTTTAATATTGCCATTTCCTGCAGATGGTGACAGCGTCTACAGTGAATCAGTACAATTTTACTACGGACATTTCTTACGATGTGGTGACATCTTCAATAGTACTCGCAAGTCAGTACAATCTTACTATGTACATTTGCTCCATATGGTCAGTATTGACGCAGTCTGCTGGTAGATTTCGTAGGACATGCGTGTGTTAAATGTCAATAGTAGATATCATTACTTGGGGTATAATTTGTCAATAGAACTGTTGACATCGTCAATAGCAAATAAGTATAATCTTACTATTGACATTTCCTGCAGGGATGCTTTTGTACGATCAACACAATCAAATCGTTTTTTTCTGACTAACATCCCTGAAGGAATCCTGGGGGCAAGTGTCTCCAAGTCACCACTTTTGTCTACAATATTAGGCGACATTGTCAATAAAGCGTCTACGAATTTAAATTTGACTTTGATGACAAAAAAATTTGTGGTGGCGGGAGATGGCAGATAATGTGTCGGTTAAGGTAAAAAAATATGCATTTTCATTATCGACATCTGCTTTAAAAAAGCACCAAAAGCGTAGACTATAATTTCTTAATTGAACTATTGAATCAATGTTTCCAATGTCTACATATGGTCCCAAAAGAACTACCTAGTCAATAGTACCAATGTCAGTAGTGGATTTTCAATGACACGCAAATGTTAAATGTCTATAGTAAATAACATTGTCTGCGGTATGATAAGTCACTAGTACTGGTGACAATGTCAGTAGTGAATCAGTACAGTTTCACTATAGACATTTCCTGCAGGGATACCAAGCAATATTCTACACACACAAAAAAATTGCTAGTTTTTTTCCATCAAAGCACATTATAAACACAAGTATCTATGAATGTGTACACACATGGTTTTTTCTACACTATATGTAGGTAGGTACAAAAAACTCTGTGGAAAAAAATGTCGCACACTGATGATTACAAATAAATACTAATGTATGTATATGTATATGTTTGTATGTTGAAAATGTTTTTGTATTTATCTTTTAAAAATGTATGTTTTAAAAAAGTTTGCTGTTGCTCTAGTAGGATGATTTTAGCTCTGTATTATTTCCAGTCGGATTCGGTTAAGCGGAAGTGTAAAAATACAAGCACTTTGTTTCGCTTATGCGAGATTTTCGATAAAAATAATTTCGGATAAGTGAAAAATGTTTCAGTTAAAAGAACTCTGTAAAACGAAAATATAGCATGAGAAGTAAAACATCTTTACATATATGTATGTGATTTGTTTTTCATTTTAGATTCCTTTCAAATATTTTAATATAAGCTTGCTACTATATTTGAAAATACATAATAAATAGTTAAATATTTTTAATTAAAATGCGGCGTCGTTAAAAAGTATTTTGTCACCAGAAATGAATGGCTGAGTTCCAAAACGTCAATTGCTTTGTGTTTGAACAAAGCATCATATTTCATAACGCCGCAGTACAATAATTGTACAATGTATACCATTTCAAAACGCCGCCGCCAAGTATTTTTAACGCAGTAAGAAAGCAAACACGGCATCGGTTTTATAGTTGTTGCATTGCTTCGGAACTTTGCATATGTATATGATTTAAATACAGTAGCAATACTGTATACAAACTTTGTATACGAACGTTTTGGAAGTCAGCCAATATTTTTTTCTTTTATGGGGTGTTTGTTTTATATAAATTAGATTATTTCTAAACAAAATATGTTTCTATCAGTAAGTTTTCTTTTAAACGAATGCACCCAAGTGCTTTGAGATTGATTAAAAATAATAACTGCCTGTTCGCCGATATCGAAGAAGTTATTTCTTTCGAACAATTACATTTGAAACAAAAACAAAATTTTTGAATTTCTTTTGGCTTAAAATGTAATTGCTCAAAAGAAAGAATTTCTTCGATATCGGCGAACAGGCACTAAATAAGAATTTTTTTTTTCAATTAAGCGATTTTTACTTTTAAGCAGTGCGCTCTTATCCGAATTCGACTTTATATTTATTTAACATGTAGTACCTACACCTGTATCATAATAAAGCGATTTATTTTCCATTAGTATTTTTTATGGCGAGGAATTGCTATTATATTCTTCCCATTGGAGAACACTGTCAAATAAATATGTATGTAGTATATATCACTGCAAAAAAATATGAAAGTGTGTTCAAGTATGAAGTTTTAATTTACTTTTTATATTGTTTGAAATATTATATTTATATAAGAATATTATATTTATATGCATTGGTGAAGAATATATAAGATTCGGCACAGCCGAATATAGCACCTTTACTTGTTTGTACTTAGAATTGATAGAATGATTTAATTTCTATGACTTCATGAATTAAAAATTTTTTGCAGAGTGAAAATTATTTGTGACAAATTAGCAAGATAATGTGCAATATTTGTTTGGTTTGTAATTGTTTTATATAAGTTTTATAAAACGAGAAAATTTACATAAACTAATATGCAAGCGATTAAAACTTTTATGAGCTTTTGACTTCCTTTGCAAAAAAAAAATAAAGAAAATGTTTCATGGTACTTACCTGTGCTCAAATTTCAGTTTCCAAAAGAAAAACTGTGTTTAAAAAAAATTATGGAGCGTACAGAACCCTAAAAACATGTTTACTTGTTGTGGCCCAAAATTTAAATAAATATTTTGTGATGGGCGCTACTCACCTAAAATAGTAGATTTTCAAGGCACTTAAATAGAAATTCTTTTTAAAACACGCGTCTTCATCAGATTAAAGCAATCTCACAAGTCCAATACAAAATAACAATTCCTAAAGCTTAAGAATGTATTTTGTGACGGGTGAGACTCAATTAAACAAGAGTATCTTTAAAATCAAAATCCACTTGTAACACCTTTTCAATAACTAATGTGCGCATGATAATAATACCACTCGTATATTAATTTCGCTAATTCCGTGCAAATTAAAAATGTTTAAATTTTAAATGGACAGGTTTTACGCAGTTAAACCAAAGTATTTTTAAAAGTAAAATATGTACTTTTTTTAGCATTAAATGCTAAGCATACGTTGAAAAATCAAATAAATGTCATCTTGAATATTCACTACAGAATTAAAATAACTAGATATGTTGTTTGTGACAGGCGTTACTCAACAAAAAGAACGTATTTATTAAACCTAAATGCATTTCAAAGTATGTGAAGACCTTTACATACAATACCTGTTTATATTATTAAAATACAATACAAAATGTAGCTCAATGAAGCCCAAAAATGTGTTTTGTGACGCGTGTGACCCTTAAAGTTTATTTCATTAAAAACATGAGTTTTCTTTTATTTTTCCAATTTGGTTTGATATTAAAATTATTATAGATTTTGTAAGGTATTATGTGACAGGCGTTACTAATCTTAAGGAACGTATCTAATTTAGACAAATGCATGTTAAGGCTTGTGAAGACCTCTATGTAGAATGCCTGTCCATTTTATTAAAATCTAATGAAAAGTGTAACTCATTATAGGTCAAACATTTATTTTATGACGGGTGTGACTCTTAAATTAACATTGTTTTAAGATCATTTACGAAACTTACATGATTTTTTTTTATTTTGCTAATTTGGTTCAATACGCTATTAAAATTATTATATATATTAGGTATTATGTGACGGGCGTTACTCAACTTAAAGAACGTAACTCTTAAAGCCAAATGCGTCCTGAGGCACGTGAAGACCTTTACCTACAACATGTTGCAACGCCTGTTAACTTTATTGAAATCATATACAAAATATGACTCATTCAAGCTCAAGCATGTATTTTGTGACAGGTTAACATTCTCTTAAGATCATTTACGAAGCTTACATGAGTTTTTTTTTTTTTATTTTTTCAATTCCGTTCAATACGTTACTTAATTAAAAAAAAAAATTATTTAGGTGTTGAACCAAAATCCTCTTTAAAGTATTTGGGGACTTTACAAGGATGTCTTGATCAAGTTGCTATTATTGTGTATTATTTCTTTAGTTTATATTTTGTGACGGGTGCTACTGAATCTTACTTTAGGTACTTAAAGACAATAAATTAAGTGATTGTTCATACTTTATTAATGCAAGTTGATTTGAAAATTTATAAAGCTCAATTTCGCACATTGTGACGGGTGATTTTTTTTTTTTTGTTTAACAAACACAACTCGCAAATTACAAATCGATTAGCTTGTCTGCAGAAAACACCCAGGATCTCTGGCCGGAATCGAACCGGCAACCTCGAGACTACTAGGCTAGCATTGCTACTTATCATCCACGGCTGCAACATACATATAAGTTTTTAGTTAAAATTTATATAAATTACATTAATACTCATACATACATATTTAAATAATCCCACAGCGAAGTTGCAGCATCGAATGCAGATGATACTGGTAGACACCTATTAATGAGAAAAAGGATAAAAAAATTCTTGCAATTTTAGTATTTTTTTATACTCAGCTGATCGTCAACTCTGATCCTGAAGAGAGTGAAGAGAATGAATAGAGAAATTGCTCAAAAATATTCGTAAATTTCGCTTGGTTTAGACTTCTTAGACTCTATGAAATATTTTATAAAATGTTCTTCTTGTATCATATTTTATTTGCTTAACTCAAACAGAAAATTGAATTTTAAAACATGTCTTAGAAAATTAATTTCATACCGTCTTACTTGCATACCAGCTAACGTTATTGTGACTACCATGTTTTGCCCCTAATGCTGGTTGCCAATTCAAAGTTTTATCCTATATATTTTTATTCAAACACTCCCATAAACCAGTATTTCTACAAACAAAGAAAATCATTTGGAATATATTTTAAATTACTTTCCCAAAAGAAAAACTTAGCTTCATTTATAAAACTACAAAGAAGAAGAAAAAAAACTATAAATTAAAAGAGAGACGAGAAAAATGTGAATAATTAAAACTTTAGGCCGACAATTAATGTCCTGCTAAAAGTTGTGCTCAGTGCGCAAATTAAAACAATCCAACAAACACGTAGATTGCATTCGTAAATTCTATGCATGATGTTGCAAAAGTCCTTTTGAAATTTACGTTCCGTAAAAAAACAAAAAACGCTCACCAACTTTAAGTCCACTATTTCATTTGATGTTTTTTTTTCCTAGACTATTCTATTTTGCATTTTTCGTATATCCGTTTTTTTTTTCTTAGGTGATTTTAAAAAATAGCTTTTATTGTACTTAAAAGCTTGAACATACTGACACAAATTCTCATCTGTAATTTATTTGGGCTTCTGTGATGTTTCCCTATGCATTTTTTTTCTTTAACTTGTGTGCGCTTAGGTGTTGTTATATATGTTAATATCCTTCCAAAAACTAAAATAAAATAGTAGAAAGAAAGCAAAATATTTTTATTCTTTTAAAGATGGCGATTTACTTTCGCTTTTTCTCTCCCCAAAAAAAATTTATACTATGTGTTTGTATGTCAGTTCCTTATTTAGCACTGCTACCATGCCAAGGTAAAAACTTTTAAAGGAAACCTGTTCTACCACCTGTCTTCAACTACCGATGAAATCTTATGCAGTCGAGACAAGAGAAAGTATCAGGTGGAAATAAAATAAAAATATTTTTAAATACCAGACTATTTTCACAATTCATTCAGATTAAAAAGTAATTGCTTCTCACCCACTTAGTTTCATTTACTTTTTTGTTTTGCAATGCGTTCTTTTTTTATTATATTTTTTTTTTTTTTGTACTTTTTGTAAAATCATCCCATTCAGCCAAAACTCAGGAACACACAGTTACAAACATAAACACACAAAACCCGACATGTTTGTTGTTTCAACAATACTAACAATATACGTTTCTATACATATATATAAACACTTTTAAAAATTATATACAAACAAAGAAAAAAATACACTAAAAAAATATATAAGTAAAATTTGTAAAATTTTCCTTACAGCCAAACCCACGATATCGACCAACAAGTCGATAGAGCGACAGTAACTCACTCATTATCGTTCGTATAAGCGACCCACTAACTATCGACTTGTCGGTCGTCTGGCTTTACGTTTTAACGTAATCATTGTCAAATGACTATATTGCCACATCAAATATTCCATGAAAGTTGAGCCATAAATATGGCCATTTGCACGTGGCACAACTACCAGGTATGCTCACTTCGATAACGAGTACAACAAACCAAAAACAACTAGTATATTGTTGGTATAAAATACTCGCTTTTTTATCAAAACAAACAAATAAATTTAACAATTTCTTAAAAATGCTTTGCAAACTGTAACAATTATTTGTGTATGCTGTAAAACTGTATCAGTTAGTACGGAAATTTGATATAAAGCTATCTGAGTCAGCTGTGCTAGTAAGCTCACCTCTTGAATATGCCTTGCTTCAAATGTAAACACAAAACATATGTTTTCAATAAATTACTTTTGTTAAAAATAATTTTTAAAACGCTTTTTATCTTTCTATTTTGAATTCAACTTTTTCCTTTTTGGTGCATTAAAAAAGTCTAGTTAAAGATAATACAATAAATAATTTATATATGAATTCCAAATATATATGTATAGCAAGTATATGTATATATAATATTGTAAATAAGAACGAAGAGGTAAAAGGGAGACGTCGTAAGGCATCGAGAAGGAATCAGGGAGTGCGCGAGTAATTAAGCGATAGAGACGTAGCAGCAGAAGGAGAAGAAAAACAAGAAAGGACTCGCTAATAGAAAAAAAGAACACATTTATTTAAATAAGCGTTAATTTTATTGTGTGTGATATTTAATAATGATTCAAAATCCTAAGCTCAAAACACAAGTTTTGCATAAAAAATAATAAAAAAAGAAACATTAAAAAAATTATCCAAACATTTTTTGTAGTTATATTGGGCATTACTACTTCTCCAGCTTTCCAAGGTAAACAAACAAGTTTTTTATTTATTTTGTCGACAACAAAACTTTCGTGACTGATTTTGACAGTTGTTGTCGCACAATATTTCTTAGTGGGGCGGAAATTTGTATGAAAATGCTTACGTTATCGCTCGCTTTCATTGTCGATCGACTTGTCGTGCTGAAAACTTTTAGTGGGGCGCAAAACAGCTGTTTGTCGTTGAAAAGGCAAGCGAGCGATATCGATCGAAATCGTGGGTTAGGCTGTTATTAATGTTAGAAAAAATAAATTTCGCCTTTTACAGAAAATTTTTTGTAAATATCAAAAAAATATTTACTAAAACCATAGCTTGGGAATAATGATTAGAAATCCTAATGATTAGCAATTGGATTAGAAATTTTAATTGTGCTGAAAAATTGATTAATTATGATTTTTTAGCCATTTTAGACGATTACTAATTGATTAGATTAGAAATAATCAAAAATCTAATCACAATTAGTGACGATTAGCATTTGTAATCAAATCTAATCAAATCTAATCAAAAATAATCAAGAAATATAATCAATTATTTTTTGGATTAGTTTTGATTAGATTTGATTACAAGTGCTAATCGTCACTAATTGTGATTAGATTTTTGATTATTTCTAATCTAATCAATTAGTAATCTGAAATTTTTATCAAAATTCAATTCTAATGATTAGATTATTTTATTTCTCTAATCGTAATGATTTCTAATTCTAATCGAAATTCCCAAGCTATGACTAAAACCTAATTCAGTATTTATAAAAAAATTAGTAAAAATTTCGTCATGGAAGCCATATGCCGTGGCTACGAATTAAGTTTTCATGTAATTGTGTATTGAGGTTTAATTCCTGGCTATGTGGTTGTTCATAAAATATATACTTCTTTTTTTTGTGTTTTTCTTTCTTCTGAATCCACTATTGGTAGCTATTGATGTTGTCAGAGCACCAGAAAGTCCGGTTATACTTATTTACAACTGGTAGATGTATTTTCTGGAATGAGGCGTGTTAAAAAGATATTGCTTTTAAAAACGATTTTCTTGTTTTCCCTCGTAAATAGCGATTGCTACACTGTCCGTCTAGTACAATGAACACTTTTTTTCCCAGGAGAGCGCCGCAACGTCTGGGATACTTCCTTATATGTAAAATGTGTTGCCTGGAAGTAGGAAACTTGGAAACCATTTAAAAAAAATCACTGTCTTTTGGGACTTGAACCGATGTACTTCGGTTTGGTACACAGGCACTCTAACCATCACACTACTACAAGTTGCTATCTCTCAGCAGGCAGTTCACATAAGTACTGACTTCATAATATATTAAATTAATAAAAATAATTTTTGTGTTACTAATCATGAAGCAAACATTATTTAAAAAATAATTTTACTTTAAATTTACAAAAAAAAAAAAAACATGTGGCACTCGGGGACTGCCGCGGTAAAGCTATTCAACAGCATTTTTGTATCAACTTATGAAATTTTATTATTACGTTTTGTTCAATATCTCCGTTGTTATTGTGGCAATACTGTATGTTAATGAAATCTAAATCAATTGCATGCTATAGGGGTTAACATACATTGGGCGATTTAAATACTTAAAAAAACAAAAGACTTAAGAAACAAACCTAATGATGAAACAGAACACGTCCGCAACTTCAAGCAAAAACGCCTCTCAGAGAAAAAAGGCCCATAATTCACATTTCCAATTTTTATCCACAAGTCTTGTTCTTGTACATTAATGACTGAAAATTATACGAGTATATGAAATCACGTTTATGCACTTCTGCAATATATTTTTCGACAATATCACTAATTTTATTTACAAATGTAGAAAACTATAAATATATTGCTCTTTAAAATTTTTTTTTTATTTTCTTTTGTTCTTATTTTTCTTTGGTTTTGTTTACATATTGTATGAAATACAATAAAAGTGTGGTAGCATTGTTGAGAGCATTTTACTCTGAGAGTGAGAGCATAAAAAAAATCGCTGGCAAAATAAAATAGATTCTATCTCACGACTGCTTTCAGCCGCGTCTTTTATATGCCAAATTGTATAAAGAAAACGTCAAGCCCCAGTTCTGTTTCATCATTTAGTGTTAAGTTTTTTCGTCGTCAGGTTTTTTCGTTTCAAAAACAAAAGACTTAAGAAACAAACGTTTCAAAGTTTAAAAATATTTAAAAAAAAAATTTTGAAAACTAATTGAGGACAACCGTTTTCCGTTTTTAAGTTTGAAAATTTTCAGAACTATTCAGTAGTAAGTCATTTCCTAAATCATTAATTTCGTATGACAAAATGTCCTTAAAATTAGTGCAAAAAAGTTAATTAATTTTTAAAAAATATGAATTAAAAGTCAGACTTTTTAGAAGTGAAACTATCAACTCCTTTCAAAGGCAGAAACGATTAAATTTTTTCTTGTTTTAGGGAAATATTATTTGATTTAGGAAATATTTTCTAAATTTTAATAAATTATTAATTAAATTAAAAAAATTGTTTAAACTTTTTAAAGAAAAATTTTAACTAAAATTTAGTGAATGATCGGCTGACTTCCAAAACGTTCGTATACAAAGTTTGTATACAGTATTGCTACTGTATATAAATCACATACATATGCAAAGTACCGAAACAATACAACAACTATAAAACCAGTGCCTTGTTTGCTTTCTTACTGCGTTAAAATACTTGGCGGCAGCGTTTTGAAATGGTATGCATTGTATAATTATTGTACTCAAAGCAATTGATGTTTTGGAAGTCAGCCATCTTTTTCCTTTTTTGAGTGCAAAAATTTTTCCGTATGACTCTGCTTACGTGTATTTGCCGATTATGATTGTTTTTTTATTATTATTATTTTTGTTGCAACAACGGAAGGCACCTAGCAAACAAGTAAGCAAGTAAGATTGAAGGCAGACAGGCAGTCATTCAGTCAGAAAACAGCTAAAAAAACAGGACAATGAAGACTTAACATTATGAGAGTGTAAAAGAAAATTTTGGATTGAATAAATGAATCATGCCAGAATTTTCTAGCAAACAAAAAAAAAATATGTCGGCATTAATCCCCAACAACTGGCAGCAATTTTGTTTGTAAAGATAAAACAAAACGAAAGAATATCAAAAGCATCGTTACAACACATCAACTCGCAACAATATTTCATTGGCAACAGTAAAAAACGATAATGACTACGATGCCGTGGCCATGATAGGAGTAAATCCTTGATACCAAATTTGCAGCCACGGCTGCCTTAGTAAAGCGTTTGCCAAAAGGAAAATAAGAAATTTCTGTATCTTTGAATGTATGAGTATATTTTTTTCAATTACTACCACTACTACACAGTGGGGTGTCTGTGAAATAATTGTTGGCCTTTTTTTTGCTATTTTGTCTTTTCATTTTTGCCACCGTCCATTGGAAAAATAATTACACAACTTTTGAATTAATTTACTAACACAGTTTCATACCCTACTCCTTTTAAATTCAAACGAGCATATTGATGATTATATTAGTGTGTGTGTGTGTATGTGTGTGTGTGTGAATGTGTGTGCTTGTGTATCTGTATTTCCTCATTAAGTGAGTAGGATATTTAGAGGTATTGAAGAGCTTAACTTTGCATTGTTGGTCTTATAAATCAATTATCAAATCACATTTGATACAGAAATTAATATTTTCTTAAACGTTTTTGTGGCAAATTTCTATTAAGTATTGTGTCGTGTTTGTTGTTGAAGAAAACGATCTAATTTTAAATGCTTAATAATTGAATATAAAAATAAAGTCAAGTCATGGGTATTTAGTTTAAATGCTACTTTATTTATTTAGGGGAAATATTTTTACAAATTATTTTTAGGAAAATAAAGGGCATAAAGAGAAAGAAAAACACATACAAAGATGGACCATAAATTGTTCAACCAAATTCTGCTATAAAAATTTAGGCCAATAAATCTGAAATTAAATACGAGAAAGAAAAAATATTTTCGAATTAAAAATATTGAAAAATACAAATTATTCAAATCTGTTTTCATGTAAAATGACTGACAAAAAAATCTGTAGATGGACTGACGGTCATTGAATGCAGCATGAAATCAAAAGAAAAGAATAACGGTCTAAATTTAAAAATGTGTGTTCAAATGTCTTTGTGTTTTAAATTTATCAAACGTTTATAAAAGATTTATAAAATTCAGTTTTATATGAAATTTTTGTTACATTCATTTTAAATAAATATAACCAAAATTAGTGCAAAGATTTTTTGAAAGAAACCAACCTTAAAGTTGTCATAAGGGCGTGACACCACCCACAATTTTATATAAAATATCCTACTAATGGCATGCTAAAAAATTCATAAGAATTAAGTAAATTGTCAAGACAAAGAACTTTTAGGAAACGAACACGTCTTTAAATATTGTGGGCGTGGCAATATTTATTCCTATAACTACAATTTTTATATAATTTTTAAGAAAAATAATTTTTCGAATCTGATAATAATGGAAAGCGTTAAAATGGACAGACAGATATTAATTTTAAAATAACGGAAAAAAATTTAACATGGCGATAAATCAGGAAGTAAACGTTTTAGAAATCGATCTCTAAATAGCGAAACTGTATTTTAATAATAAAAAAAAAAAAAATGCATACAAACAGAGCGTTAAGAAAAGAGGGACGGAGGTGGGTGCCTTTGCGCTGAAGCCGAATAAAACAAATGCATTCGATTGCATCCAGCACTAAAATTTAAAGCATAACACTGTGCAACACAAAAAAAAAATCATATATGCAGGCATGTTAAAAATTAGATTTTGTTCGGAAATTAAATTTATTAATTTCCAAATGAAAGGTATTTTCTCAAAACAAAAAGTGCGAAAAATGATGTATACACCAAGCTCTAAATACACAAGATTTTGAATTCCAATTCACTATAAGTTTGTGCAAAATAAGGACTTTCGGGAAGGATCTTAGTCCTCAGATTTAAGTTAAAAACAAAAAACACCGGCCCTGCTGGCATACATGATTTTATAATGCACATAACCACCATCTTTCGTTAGAATCTTTTGATTTTATTAATAATACACTTTGTTGCACAGTGTGGCAAACATATGAAGTGATGATCTAAGCAACATAGATAATCTAGCATCCATAACGCGATTGACTAAGCTTTCCGACTAAAATTTCCGTTTGAAATTAACGAAAAACGAAATCTTTTGTACAAGAAAAATTGAATGCTTGAAATTCATCGCGGCTAAATGTTTTATCTTATAAAACGTCCTTAATTACAGCATTTTATTTTTAATTTTAAGTAAAGCCATAGACTTTGCATTCTGAACGATCTTTTGTGCAGCCCAACTGTTCATCGAAGTAAATTTAGGCTACGCATAAAGTCCACTAGTTACATGGTGAGAGGTTTGAAATCATATTTGCCGTCAGGCCAGCTCTTTTTACGTTTCGTATAGCCAGCATAGATCGATCTCAGAGTGTCCAATGATCGATTGGTGTCTCCTGAGACCCCCATCTATCAATAGTCCTTGGTAATTTTTTGTCCATTAGTAGTAACTTTTGGGATTTGCTTTGGCATAATGTAATAAATGGTTTTTCTTGGAAATATCTTCTGCGTAATGTCAAGTCCAATTTGATCGGTAATCGGCCTGTCACACAGTTGAAAGAAGTCTTATTATCAGATGCACTTGACGTGGGTTGATGAAAACTCTCTTCAAAATTTAGCAAATGCCGCTGACAGAAAAATACTTTATTTATCTCAAATTTCTTGATGTTTCCTTCGTTGTCATATAATATTCGCTGAAATTAATTTTTTTTGTAATAATTATGCATTTTGTATTCAGACGCTAAAACTATTTTCAAATTAAAATATAAAATTTATAATATTTCAAATAATAATTCGGTCTTTACTAAATAAACATTTTTATAAGTCTCTTAAGACTCCATGTGAAACCACTATCATCTTCATTCTAACATCAATGATATTTCATTAAAACTTGTCTACATCATAAATATATATTTCTTTCTAAGTAGCCTGGTATTTTAAACAAAAAAATAGAAAAAAACAGGACACATACAGAAATAAAAAACACAAAAAAAAATCCATGTGGAATAAAAGCAAACCCCAAGTAAAAGCAAAGATACCAAAACAAAAGTTCATGTATTACAAAGATCCTTTCAAGTAGAAATAAAAACATGTTCAGCAACATGACTTTGGAATTTTTGCCGACGTGTGTGCAACAAATTCCTTAAGTTTTAAACAAACTATAAAAGATGTCTATAAATTATGGAAGAGAAATAAATTTGAAAAATTTTTTTTTTTGCCAAAATTTTCATATGAAAAATAACAAACGCATAAAAGTGGGAAAACCTGAGTGCAGCTGTAAAATTGCTGTGGTCTGTTTTTCGTACAATAACTTTTGTAAATTGACAAAATCAAAATAAAGTTTTGTTCTTTATCCAGGCAGGCAGGCAGCAGCAAAGGTATGAGTCAGTTAGTCAGTCCTGTTCTGCTTTTTGGAATATTTAAACAAGGATACATTTTGGAAAATGCCACATGTGCAAAAAAAAGGAACACTTGTAACATTTGTACGAGAATATGAATTCATTTTTTTTTCTCTCACACAGCCACATGTAATTATTTAACATGTTTTGTAATCAAATTTTCTATAAAGAAGCCAAAAGGGATATAAAAGTAATAAGTCTAATATGTCAACAAAAATTCCATTTAAGTGCAGATAAAATTAAGGATGATTTTTTTTGTTTGTCCTTCTATGTGATCGCTATTAATCGCTTATTTGCATGGATATCGCATCAAAGGAGCCATCTGTTTTCGATTTTTCGCAATTAGGGATTACACAATTAAGTGGCGTATGGCTATGGTTACTTTTTAATTTACAGAACACTACTGTATTTGATTACTTTGTCCTTTATCAAATTATTCATGAGTTGAAAACAAAAATGTCCAGTAAAATATGTTTTTCTGATACGTGCAGTTTTTTCCATAAAAAAATTCTTATCTATTCAAAATCTTGGCAGCTTTGTAAAAGCCAAAAAAAAAAAAAAACTGTTGCTGATGGGTTTTGCAATTGCAAAATGCAAAAAGGACATAAATATCCATACCGCAAATATTAAGAGGAGTAAAGTGTTCCACAAAATTTTTCTCGCAACATTATAATAAAAAAGCGTTAATTATTTAGAAGAAAAATAAGTGATTTTGTTGCACAGTGTTATTAAAAAAATATTGATTATACGCCAGACTCTTCCATTAACTTTTCTACCCTTGGAAACACATGTCTTGGAAACACATGTGTAAACATTTTACACATTTTAATTAGACATCCACAAAAACACATACAAATTTACATGCGAACCATACACATAAGACACACGAGTATTTAACACACGATTCCCCAACAATTCATCGTCATCTAAGTAATCATCCCAGAAATTTATATGTCCACAAAAATATTCAATTTCATGTCTGGCAGTTGAATACGATTTATATTTTACAGCGTATTTTCTGTCACTTGATGCCAAAGGTGTCGCCTCCTTGTTATATTGTTTACAATAATAAATAACAATACCACAACAATACACAATATATTATGGGTGGCAGGAGAACGTTTAGATGTTATTGTTCTCATCAACCATAATATGAAGACGTGTGATGGTGTAAAGGGAGATAAAACACAGAGAAAAATATGATTAAAAGGCTTATTTTTTCACTGACATGGTTGTTATGCCTCTGACAGTGTCACTTGACATCATCATCACGTAACGTGAATAGCAAAGCCAAATTAACATGAACGATGGTATTATATCCTGCCATTCCAGACTAAATGTTAAAGTTGAATGTCAAAATGTTTAATTTACTGTAAAACCAAGACTAAATGTTTTACGATTATTTGATGTGGTTGAGAAAAGGAAATTAAAAGTACAGGAAGTGTTTCTTAAATAGAGACACAAAGTCATTACAGGATTTCTTTGAAAATAAAGGCACTAAAGGAAATCTTGCTGTTACTTCAGCCAGTTGCTTTTCTAAACTTTAATAATTTTTCCAACACTACACTCAAAATAACAAAAAAGACATTACAAAATTTAAGTGAACTCCCTTCAAAATAATTAATATTTCTAAATATAATTTTCTACCCAAAACAACATTTGTTCTATTCAGCCGTGTAGTTGAAATCTAAGTGATGTTTAGATAATAATTTTTTTCTTGTGTCCCAGAAACAGCTCAAAAAGCAGCTACATGAAAAATCGCCCAAAACAAAAACGCTCAAAAAAGTTTATGAATATCGCTCAATCTAAAAATTATGAAATAAAATCCAAAAAATTTTTCTTATGAAAAATAGCCCAAAATTTCTATGAAATTATTTTGGGCGATATTTCATAAACTTTTTTTGAGCGTTTTTGTTTTGGGCAAGTTTTCATCATATAAAGTGGAAAATGAGGAAATAATTAGTGCTTAGCAAGATCAACAACCATATAGCCAGGAAATAAACCACCACACAAGTATGTACATGAAAAACATCTTCCTAGGCATGGCATATGGCACTTTAAGACAGAATTTTTGCTAAGTTTTGGATAAACACTGAACTAGTTTATACTAAAAAATGTTCATATAAAATTACTAAAAATGTCCTGTGAAAGATGAAATACTTAATTGCAGTAGCAAAAAAATTTTAGAGAATCTTAGCTAATTTTTTTTATTGTATTTTTAATTAAAAAAAAATTATTTTTAAAAAAGAATCCTTGTAAATAAACAATAAAATCTGCAACTAACAAGTTTTTTTCCGTGCTAAAAAAACAATTATACGTTTATGTTCTATCTACACATTGACCAAATAATAATAATAATATATATAAAAGCACAAAAATACTCGAAAATATCCAAAATATGTTTTCATTTCGTCAAGCAGTCTGTTTACTTTTTTATTCAACGCAAAAAAACTAAGAAAGATATGCAATCAAGCAAGAGAAAAAAAAATTTCTAACAGACATATAAAAAAAAATAAATTACATACACTGAAAAAAAAACAAAACAATAGAAATGTATGACAACTTTTATATCCAAAACCATTTTACAAGGATCAAATTCCTATAATCGTTTAGCAGGCTTTGAATTTAAACGCCACGAATCATTTAAATTTTGATAACTCATCAATGACTTTAATATTTTGCGAGCTGTCGATTTTGTTAAGTTGGTTGGAAAGCAAAATATTTCAGTTTATGTTTCAGTCTCAGTTAAACAATTAATTTCTTTTAGTGTTCTTTGTAGTATTCAGGTATCAGTACCTTATTTTTTTATTATTTTTGTACATATCATGAATGTTATACTAGAAAATTGATATCTGTGTAGTACAATGTAAGATGACTGTTTATGTGTCTATTCTTGTTGTTTGAACGGGCGTAGAGGGAAGATTTTGCATATAAAAAATTAGCTTTAGAACAGATTTTTTTGAATTAGGTGCAAGGATAGGCCTACCTCCCCTATATCCTTTTTCTCAAATATCGAATTTTATCTACATTTATGATTTTACTGCTCTCAAATCTACTAAATGTTTCTAAAATTTTGTGTCTTAGCTTTATTGTAAATGTCGTTCAATTCGGTGAAAGCGTATGACTATATCCCATATATCCTTTTTATCAAAAATATTTTTTAGCTACATTTATGATGAGAACTTATTAAAAATATTTATAAAATGATGCGTCTTAGCTCTGTTGTGATTTTTTTTGCATTTGGTGCTAGAACCTGACTACCTTCCATATATCCTTTTTATTAAATACGAAATTTTAGCCACACTTATCATTAGAACGGACTAAAACTTAATAAATATTTGGAAAATTTTACATTTTAGCTTTGCTGCAGATTTTTTCGGTTTGTGTACAAGAATATCATAACCTCCCATATATCCTTTTTATCAAATTCTTAGGTACATTTATAATTCCATGGCTATCAAATGCATTAACACTTTCAATACGGATTTTTTTTGTTGAGATACAAACTCTTTTTTTGGTTTGGTTGGCTGATTATGGATCAAACAGTGCTCCGTAAGGTGGAAATTAGTAAAGGATAACCAGAATAAGAAAGATATCCTGGGACACGGATGTCCCACCGGTAATTGACTAAGGTACACATACGTCCCAACAGTAACAAAATAAAGGAAAAACAAAAAAAGGAATTATAGACTTGTTATCTGTAATCTTGATTGATTATGATTGTATTGATTTATTCATATGGATCAGTAGCAAGCATTTCAAGTTTTGCTTTTTTATCGACCAGTTTCTTGTTTTTATTATGAATATATTTGTTGAATATTTCAATTCTTTTATTTGTGCAATCGGCAATTTATATAAATAAGCTTTTCGGAAAAACCTTTAAAAAACTTTCAATGTTGGCACAAATAACTGGCTGTTCAAAGTTCGGAATTGTTTTTCGAGGCAAAAAATTATTTTCTTCGCTGTTCCATATAACATCGCTGTTGATTGGCGTATCCTGTTCCTCTGGAACAGTAGTTTTGTTTCTATCAACATCAGTGTAATCTTCAGATGAGCTATCACTTTCATTAGAGTAAGTTGGGTCAAAAATGCTGTCACCATCGAAGCCACTGCCACTGTCGGAATCGGAGTCTTCCAAAATGCTTCGAATCTTTTCCTCGTCAAATAATCTCTGGCGATTTCTATTTCAAAAACATCATTATTAGAAATAACTAAATTACTTTCGTACCTATTGGGACAAATGTGGCCGAGTGGAAGTTACTGCTGGGATACATATAGTCTCAGATTTATTTTTTTTTTGTAGAATTCATATACTTGTTGTGTTTTGTTCTGCATAAATATTTACTGGTCTTGATATTAACGTACCTCGATATTTTTCAGTAAGTTCTAAATGGAATCGATCGTAAATTCGCAAAAAAACAAAACTTTTTTCCTCACTGAACTGGCACGTACCACAATCAACTACAAAATAAAAGCTTATTTATACACAAATATGAAGAATAACGGAATCAAAGTGAGCGTAAACAATCACATTGCTTGTAAAAACCTGATGGGATAAGAACATGTACAAAAAAACTTTAATAAATACCTTTTAGTTAATCATGAACGTTCAATGGGACACATGAGTCCCGTCAGTATTGAAAGGGTTAAATGTTTTTAAAATTTAGTGTCTTTGGGGGCTGTGCACATATTACGTAACCGGGGGGGGGGGGGGGGTTATAAAATCTCTGAAAACAGCGTTACGTTACATGTGCACAGCCCCTTAGCTTTGTTCTAAATTTCGTTTCATTCGGTGTGATCACTTGACTACCACCCATATATCCTTTTTCTCCAAAACTTAATTTTAGCTATATTTATGATGAGAATTTACTAAAAATGTTTATAAAATTACGTGTCTTACCACTGTTGTGATATTTTTTTTTTTGTATTTGGTGTTAGAACCTGACTAACTTCCACATGTTCTTTTTAAGAGAAACAGAATTTTAGCCACATTGATGATTAGAACTCACTAAAATTGAAAAATATTTCCAGAATTACACATTTTAGCTCTGGTGGATTTCTTTTTTATTTGGAGCGAGGATATGGCTACCTTACGTAGATCCTTTTATAAAAAACTGAATTTTAGCTACATTTATAATTGGAATGCTCTGAAATCAAATCAAAATTTCTAAAATATTTATTCTGAGCCCTGCTATAAATATTGTATTATTCGGTGCAAGGAAATGATAACCTCCCGTATATCCTTTTTCTCTAAAAAAAATAAAAAAATCACCGTGTTTTACTCTTTGAAGCATTGTGCGGCGTATTATTCTCAATGGGAAAATCTACTATAAACACTTAATATAATGTGGTTGCGTTGCATGCAACGATACACAAGAAATATGTTGTTTACCGATTATGCGCCACATTTTAGAGCGTACATATATTTCTCTTCTGTGTGTTGTATTTAAATGACAAAATTTTGTTTATAAAAAATCACTTAAATATTTACTTTTAAAATTATTTTTTTTTCTCTTGCAAAAGACAGTATTTTTTGTTTCCAATTTTTCTTTAACTCCGTCATAAGTTTTAAAATTTTATTTAACTAATATATCAACCTAAATAGTGGCTGCGTAAACAACGTTTATTATACTCGCAACTAAATGTGTGCATATCTGCCTCCATGTGTGTATAAATTTACTTATATGTGTATGTCAGTATGTACGTATGTAAGCCTAAAACGGGTAAGTGTAATAAGATTCGCTTGGGAGTACAACAGATGACAGTGTTTGACACTTTTATGAAAGCAAAAATTTACATTAAGGCAAAGTCTAAAGAGCTGGAAGTGGAAACTATTCGTATCTTGTGACAACAATGTTAAGTAGTTATGTTAAATTTAGCATAGTTTGATGAATATATATTTACATAACTGTGTACGAGGATAAAGTATTTCTTTCAGTTAAAGACATAAGTTTCAAGACAAACGGAATACAGAAAAACCATAAAAGTATAGAATTAAAAAGATCAGGCGGGCTTCATACTGACAAACAAGCAAACTACCATTAAAAAATTCTAATGAAAAATATTAAATAATATATAAATTATTCAGTTATGTATGCCAACATTTACATAACTAATTGATTGGCAAAAAAAAAAAAAAATCTAATTTCATGATGCCACAGGCAGTTTTCATGATGATACCGAAAACAAATTGAAGTTATTTTCTAAAACTTGTTTACCAAAAATTCAATAAGTTTGACTATTGTTTTCCAGCTAATAGACCACAAATAGAAACGCTGAATGAATACTAATTTCAACTAATTTTCTTTGGCTCTCTTTTGATTTCTTAAAAAAAAAACATGAAATTTAACGCAGCTGGATTTGCTACAAAATAACAATGGACTGATGATATCCCACAGGGATTGTTTGACGAATTGAAAATTTCATTAAATAACAAAATCTTAAAATGTGTATATTTACGGAATACTTTCATTAAATTTTAAATAAAAAGAACAAAGAAATCAAATCAATTGGCAAAGAATTGGCAATTTCATATACGAGTACTACAAAAAATACATCGAGATATTTGTTTTCTTTTGAAAGAAAATTTCCTAATATTCTTTTCATTTAAAGGAAAAGAAAAGTCGTACTATAAGTGGCAAAAAGAATCTATAATTGTGTAAAAGAATAAGTTTATCTGCTGTCAGATTATTTTTGTGTACATTTGTTTATTTTCTTGAACTTAGTCCTGTAGACAAACAATTGAGCAAACAAATTAACAAATAGAAATGAATAAAATCCATTACGAAATTACCACAATTACTACAGAGTTTACAAGGAAGGACAATTTTTTTTAAGAAAAATCTAAAAATAGCTTTCACAGCAAAATCCGTTTTAACGTAAAATCATTATCAAAAGGAACAATCGAACAAAACTAACCTTAAGAAAACAAAAAAAAAAAAAATATTATTAAAAAAACAAATCAACTTTCATCGCAAATTTACATTTATATTCCTGAAAAGAAAACACCGGTTAACTAAGAAAACATATTTATATACAAAATGGACAAAATAATACTTTGACTGCATATATTTTCTAAGTAATCATAATGTTTGGTTACATTATCATGTACACAAAACTTTTAATAGATTTTCTCTATTTTTAACTTGTTTTTTCTGGCATAAATTTAATTTCAAGGACATAAACACATAAACACAAACATACACATACATAAATACTATAGACGTTTTTACTAGAGGAAATTTCGATAGTGAAATTGGCTAATACTCTCTTAATATTTAATAATGCTTTGTGGTGTAGACATTTAACATGTGCTTGTAATTGAGAATCTACTTTTTATGATAAAAAAGTTGGCTAGGTAGTGATTACGTAGTTCTCATGTGAACAAATGGAGACATTCGAGCAAAAAATTTCGTCGACAATGTTAACAAGAAGTCACCAAACTAGCCGATAATTGCCAAACTATTCGACTTAATCGATGTCCCTGTTAATCTATGTCCCTGCTCAAAAGTTTAGTTCACAACAAGTATGAGAGTTCTTCGAATTTCTCTAGAGTTAATGCATGAAAAGTGAGGGTCGATCAAAAAACATGGTATCTTTCTTGTTATCCTTTTTTTAACCGATGATTGTTTTAGCAGATTAATGAAATAAAGTTTATGGAAATCAAAAAAATAATAATGATGTTTTCGATTGTTTAAATTTAGTTTAAAAAGTTTTTGGATTTATATAAAATTGAAACATCCTTTAAATGTACCGAATGATGTCCACGAGTCATGTTCTCTAAGAAATTTTTAATTTTGAAGCATACATAAGAATATGTATTTTTTTTTTTCGTTTATTAGTTGTTGTTAGGTGTTCCTGATGATTTTGTAAGCGTCCATATGTTGCTTTAATGCTTGTATGTCTTAAAGGATGTTTAAAAAAAAGAAGGAAGATGTTATCAACTCAAGAGGTTTTTTATTAAAAGTTTTCATAATAAACTGTTAATTCTTTGAGAGAGGTTACTGCCTACGATTAATTCTCATAATTTTGTTTTTTTTTTTTTGAAAAATCGGCGACAAGTTGTCCCCCCAAAATATTGATGATGGTATCACTCCTAAATTAAAAGATTTAAATTTTTTTTTTAGTTGAAAGAATTTTCTTGCAGTTTGGTTTCATAATATTTTGTTATTGCAGAGAAAAAAAAATTTCCCCAAAATAGGGTCTTATAGAAATGTAAGCGACCTCTGAAATATTGTTTAATAAATCAATTCGCTATTTATGGCTCGAGTTTTAATTTTTTTGTAACTCAAAAACAAAAAGACATGTACTAAATTTCAGTTAAAAAAATTTCCCTAAAAATAGTTTAAAAAATTCCTATATCTAATATATACAATTCTCGTGTCACGATGTTTGTTATCGAACTCCGCCGAAACGGCTCGACCAATTTTAATGAAATTTTTATGCATATTCAAACCGCTAGGGGCACGAGGAGGGAAGGGCAGGGGCAATTTCTGTATTTTCGAAACGGATTGACCGATTCTTATGAAATTTTTCATGCATATTCAGTAAGTCTGAGAATCGGCTACTATCTATTTTTTAAGCCGCTAAGTGATCGATGAGGGGAGGGAAGGGCAAATTCTGTATTTCCGAAACGGCTTGACCGATTCTTATGAAATTTTTTATGCATATTCAGTAAGTCTTAGAATCGGCTACTATCTATTTTTCAAACCGATAGGGGCATGAGGAGAGGAGAGAGGGGGCAAGTTTTGTATTTCCAAAACTTTTAACCAACAGATGGCGCTATGTCCACCTCATAATTATTTTTGTTGTTGAATGACAGGAGAAGCGTCGTCGTTCGTATTTCAAAATTATTGTTTGGTATTTTTTTCATCGGCGGTCATCGTCACACACTTACAATACATTCGCTATTTTTTATATAACACCCAAAATACGCACTAGAAGTTATTTGTATGGCAAAACAACGTTTTCCGGGTCATCTAGTTAATTTATAATATTATTAATTTGTAGAATTTTTTTTTAATCAAACAAAATTTTCTTACAAAAAATATCGCATGTTCATAATGTCACTTTAAAAAACTTCTACTTGCAGGAAACTTTTATTTAATTTTGCTGCGAATTTTCTAAAAGTAAGAATGTTTTTTACTATATTTTAATACATTTTATCATACAAATGAAATCAATTGTTAAAAAATGATTTCGGAAATCATTTACTCATGAATAGTTCATAAAAATTTAAATACTTCAAAAAGGAAAACGGTTTAAGTTCATATTTTTTCCTTATATTGGAAATTTTTTCTAAATTGAAAGCAAATAATTTTTTTAATTATTTTTAGTTCATGACTTACTAATTTCCAAAAATTACTTTTGTTAATGTAAGAAATTACGGATGTAATCCTTTTGTGTACTGGCTAGTGAAAGGTAGCAAGGTGTAGTAGTGAAGTGGTTACAGTGTCTAACTTCTAAACCGATATTGCTTGGTTCAATTCCCAAAAGACGTAATTTTTATAAAAATGTTTTCATCACCCCTCATTTCAGATAATTCATGCATTCATTCCAGATGTTCCAGCGCTCTGATGACAACAAAAGCTTCGTAGGAGCAGATGCCCGGTTCAAAATCAGGTAAAGCAAGGAAATGAAAAATGTGCCGCAAGATGGCAGATGGTTGCGTACAATGACGAAATTTTTATTAATTTTGAAATAAGCACTGATCTTGTTTTTAGTAAATATTTGTCTGGTTTTTAGTAAAAAATTCCTGTTAAAGACAAATTTTTATATATTCTATTCTTCTAAGTTTCTATAAAAAAAACGGTATTGGCGAAATTCGACATCAAATTTGAACTCAAATTAAGTAGAATTTTCAAAATTTTAGTTCATTTATTTTAGTGTATGGAATTCAGATTTTTTGACAGAATTATTTAAATTTTTAATTTTTAGCTTCCTTACTGCCAAGATTTCGTAAAATTTTAAAAACTGTAAGGAATTTTTTGTTATTGTTTTTAGAAATTATGCACCACTTGTGCTAATGTATGGCAATGGGCCTAAAGTAGAAGAAGTTTATGGCTGAATTTTCCCATTTTATTTCATGTTTATTTTTCTATGATACAATTCTATATTTTTTTTTTTATTTTTCATTTCTGTTTTATTATTATTGCGGCATGTTTGTTTGTACGGATGTATAAATAAATTTTCATGACAAATGTTTTTTATTACAAATTATACTTGCAAATGTACGTACCTTTCTACATACATTCATAACAGAATTTTTCTTCATAATATTTTCATAAAGCAGGTTAAAAACTTTTTCTTTTTCAGTTCTTTGTATCTTTGTGTGCGAGCTTTTTTAAACATACAAGTACATTCATAAGTATGTATGTATGTGGCTAAGCTGGCTGCCAACCATGCAAACATTTTCGCTAGCATAACTCTTACTGGCTTACAATACTTAGCAGCATTTAATTATCAATACAACCAACTAAAGACTTTATATAATCATCTTTCTTTCAAAAATGTTAACTGGGTAAACTTTTTCAATTGTTTTTGCTTATTCTGATAATATTGTTGGCAATGTTTAGACGTTGTTGTCTGTAAGTCTATTTATGTATGTATTTCCCTTGTCTCTTTTACATGTTACATATCAAACATAATGCACAATAATATGTTGAATGATAATAAAATTATAATCATACTCGCATGTTAAGTTGCAAAGAAGAAAATAAGCGACACAACAAGTAAAAATATTATTAATAACAAAAATATAAATTATAACTGCTTAAATAAACAAAAATAAAAACAGCAAAAGCAACAATAAAAATTGTTTTATAAAATTATTATGTTTTCTTTCAATTTAATTCCATCATGTTTGTTTTGTTTTATCGCATTTTAATTCCTTATTGTTTGAAACGTTTGAATGTGTTACAAGAAAATCAGACATTTTTATGAGAGTGTTTGTATGCGTATATTTATGTAAGTGTTTGAGAAATGAACAACATTAAAGGAAAGTCAATATTATTGTGTTGTTTTAATTTTAAATACAGACACACACAAAACTGGAGTCATGTTAATCTTAGGGGAAAATGCAAAGTTTTTAACATCTGTTGTTTCTTTAAATATGAAAAGAATGTAAAATTTTATAAATAATATTAATCATACGCCTTGTAGCCAGCTCAAAGAAAGAAAATTAAAAACAGACTAATCATTCAATTTGCACTCAAAAAAAGATTAAATTCAATTTTGGAAATTTTTCTAAATTTGAGTTCAAATTGGCTGTCGTATGGTACCAATACCCTTTTTTAAAGAAACTCAGTGAAATTTTCCTTGATGTTTGGAAATACAAATTTCGTTCTTAACAGGAAATTTTTAATAAAAACTAGACAAATATTTGCCGGCCATCTGCTACAACGAGAAGCTTTTGATATCATCAGAGCGCTGGAACGTCCGGAATGCTTATTTATTACAATACGAGTATGTATTTGTATTATCAGGAATGAGGGGTGATGAAAACCTTTTTAAAAAACTTACGTCTTTTGGGACTCGAACCAAGGAACATCGTTTTCGTAGATAGGCACTCTAACCACTTCACATTCCTAATATCTTACACTGAAAAATAGATTTGTTTGAAATTAGTAAGCCATGAACTATTAATAATTTAAAAATTATTTTCTTAAAATTTTGAAAAAGTTTCCAATATGAAAAAAATATATGTATTAAAATAAATTGAAGATAGACCTTTTCCATTTTTAAGTATTCAAATTTGTATGACCTTTTCAGAATTATGCCTTTTCTACATTCAAAATTAAATAATTTCAATCGTATGATAAAATGTACTTTAATTTAGTAAAAGCATTCTTAGGGCCAATAATTTAGTGCTGATTTATATGTAATTCATTTTTGAATGCTATGCTATATATAAAACCGAATGTGTGTTTGTTTATTTGTTTGTTTGTTTGTTTGTTTGATCCTTATAGGAGGCTAAACCTCTGAACCGATCTTCCTGAAATTTTCACAGTATTTAACAGCAACTCTCGGATTAATTAAAGGCTATATGAAAATTTTATTGGACAAAGGGGTGTGGCACCGCCCATATAACCCAAAAATTTAAATCGCCATATTTTGGGCATTTTTTCACCTACGTCGATGATATTTGGTACATATGCTATTGGCATAATTTTGAATACGTACCAGAAGAAAAGTGGGTGGGACCTCGCCCCTTTTTAGGAAAACCAAACCTTTGGACTGATCTTCCTGAAATTTTCACATCATGTTACTGTGGCTCTGGAAGGAATAATAGGCTATATGAAGTTTTGATTGAACAAAGAGGCGTGGCACCGCCCATATAACCCAAACACTTGAATCGCCATATTTTGGGCTTTTTTTTACCTACGTCGATGATATTTGGTACATATGGTATTGGCATAATTTGGAATACGTACCAGAAGAAAAGTGGGTGGGACCTCGCCCCTTTTTAGGAAAATTAAAAATCGTAATAAAGACTTAACTGCTGGACCGATCGTCATTAACTTTTCACAATAGGATATATAAATACTTTTAATTTTATTTTATAACGAGGGGGTAGCGAAGCACACCGGGATCAGCTAGTTTATATACAAAATTGAGTTTTTCACTGCAAAATTAAGTCAACATTAAATACACTCACAATATTATGACAGTAACGGAATGTATTTTAATCAAGAAGTATTCCGTTCAGTCATTTTTAAATGAAAAAACACTTAAAATTCTAAGCAATTTAATTTTTAAATGATTCTAACAGTCATTAAAAAAACTAAGTGCAGATAAATATGGATTTTCGGTCGCTTTCAAAATTTTCCGTTGTTTGTATTATAGGTATAATCAAATATTTTGTACGTAAAATTAACTGAAATTGTAATATAAACTGCATGTAAATTTGAACAAAGAATGTTTTATTTAATTTTAACGAAAAGTTCATTTAATTTTAAATGTTAAAAAAATGAACGGAATAATATCCTCAAAAAATATTGCATTTTTCTTTTATTTCGTTCATATTAACTCGCAAAAATATCAAACCACGAAAACAGTAAAAAATTAAGGAATATTTATTTATTCAGATTAATTTAACTGTCAAAAGAAGAACCTACAACTTCAGTAAAAATCAAAGATTTACCCTTAGTTTCATTTGTTTTTACTGACAAAAAGTACAACTGAGTATGTATACTAAGTTTTATTGTGTTATAACCAAACGCTTTATGTGAATTATTCTCTTTGAAATAACACACATGTGTCTACTTGAATTCAACGAAAAATAACTGTATTTACTTGTATGGATGTATGTAAATTTGAACATACAAACAATTGTATACATACTTAATATACAACATTTAGTTTTTCACTTCAATTAAATGAAAGGGATACAAAATTTTATTGCTTAGAGTTTGGCTCTTTCGAAATTTTATGTGTAATATACATACATATGTACATAACTCATGATTACAAGTTTTTAACAACGTTAAAGTTAAGTATTCTGATTCATATTCTGTGATCAGTTTTAAGGACAAGCCAGACTAGAGAGGTCTTTATTTATTCAAAAAATAATATTTAATTGTGTTGTGTAAAATTTATTTAATGCTGGATCTAAAATATGTAAGAATATATATGTATGTATATACTTATGTATATTTACATAAGTATGTATACATATAATATTAATGTGGAAAAAGTGAAAAATTGTGAAAAGTTCTGTGGTTATCTTGAAACAAAACGTACATAAGCGAATGTACATATATGTATATGTACATGCTTATATATGCATACATACATACATATATTTATGTGTATGTGTAAAGAACTGGATTAAAATTAAGAATGTTTAACATATACTATTTAGAAAAGTTATTTGAAATTGGTAGCTATAATCAGGTCAGGGAACTGGGATGAGAAGTGCAGTTCATTGAAAAATTTTGTATTTGGAAATCTTCATGCGACACTAACAACAAAAACGGCAGTGATAAAAACGCTTATATCCCTTTAACGCTCGCCAATCAAGAAGTCAACAACAATTATGTAACTTATTTTTATTTATGTATTACATTTAGACAAAATAAACAAATTCTTTTTATTTTTAGACATTAAACGACGTATTCAAAGACAATCTAATTTATAATGAACTCAGATCCTATTATATCAAGTATGGACAGTTGGGTACTGCCGAGCAGAATAAGTTGTCCAGGACAATTATTGGTTTCTACATCTCAAGAAATATAAAATTAGAATCAATAAATTTACAAAATCTTGCATCACAAATAGTATCATTATTTCCCAACAAATCACAAGAAGTTTGCTTTGAAAAACAAAAAACCAAAGAGCAAAAGGCAAACTCTTTTTTAGATATCAAAATATGTTGAAGCCAAATGTGAAACCAAACAAAAAGTCTCAATTACAGTTCACCGAAAAAATATTACATTTCTTGAAAATGGTATGTGCGATATTCATATATGTATGTTTGTACATACATACATATTTATATTTATTTATGTATATATGTAGAAGCGGAAGAACAACAAAACCAAACAAAATCTTACCTTAAATACAATTTTGCCGACAAGGAAGAAACATGCCAACGTTGGAAACAGTGTATTAACTGTCATCTGAAAGAGTTAACCGAATGCAAAGATGCAAATATATCAAATATTATAGACAACTGGCCGGCATATAAACAGACGTTTGGAGCAGATCTGGTAAAAGTAATATACATATGTATGTACATAAGTACATACTCATTAATACGAAAAAATTTTCTTCTTATTTTAGGTTTCAATTGATTTTGAGGGGTTGTATCCTGAAAAAAGTAATAATTTCTTTTTAAATTGGACGAAGCTAAATAACATATTGCCAACGTACCTTAACATGAATCTAAAAGACGTTAAAATGAAGTCAGTGTGGTTAGAGGCAAAAGAGAAATGGTCAACATTGAATCAAAGTAATATGTACATATCGCTCCTTTATTGCAACATAGTCATATCTAAAAAAACAAAATTTTTCAGTTACTGACGAAAAAGAGTTTCTCAATACCTTATTTATTTGTAAACAAAATTTCATAAACATATATCCATCTAAACCCAAGTTATAACCAGTTACATGCTCAAGCCGTCCATATAACTGCTTACGTTTTGAAAATTTTAAATGCATTTTGCCACGTTTGAGTTTTTTTTAGATATGACTATGTTGCAATAAAGGAGCGATATATATTCATATATACTTACATATTATTTTAACACCTTTTATTAAATTATTTTACTTTAAGATACAAAAGATGCACTTTTTATATATCTATTACATGGAATTGTAAAACCTGAAAGGGCTTCTAAAGAAATTGGTAAAGCAACTATATCCGAATCTCAAATGACTACGATAAAATTCATAGAAGACGAAATTCAGCTAAATTTATACACTGGGCATTCACCGTTTCTTCTTATTAAAAACAACGTTTTTGTTGTTAAAGAGATCCTTGTGGTGGTAGACCAAATTGTATATAAAGTAGATACGGTGGCAGCAGCATTAGCCCTATGTTTTAAAATCCATCAAGTATTCAACTTAATATATAATACAAAATGTAAAAACTTTTGGTTGTTTGTACAAACATGTTTATTTGATATAAAGTTAAGAGGTGATTATATAGGAACTTCTTTGCGAAGCTTATCGTCATTTTTTGAACCACAAAATTGAACTATTTTTATTGATCATTAAACAACAATTACCTTTTCATTATTATTTTACTTTACCTGAATTCAAGATACAAAAGTGCAAACATTTAAGAAAATCAAATAATTACTAGTACTGAAAGTTTTTTATGTTCATTGTTTGTAATATTTATGTTAAGTTTTTTTTGACTACTTAGTAAGTTACAACAATTTGTACTTATTACAACTAAATTTTAGTAATATATGTATGAATATTCAAAAACGACTGAATACAGTACTGAAACACAGCACTGAAACACAGATATTATTATATTTGTTATTTTAAACTTATATACATGTATATACATATATGTATATGATTGTTAAATAAATAAAAATTAATTACTAATAAATTAAATAAATGAAAAGTCTTTTATTTTTAATAAATTTGGGTATTAAATTTTAGTAATTAATAAAAAAAAATTAAAGGAAACATCGTTTATTTTAACGGAATTTATTTTAATATTTTACAGTTAAACTATGGAAAACAAAGCTATAATCATTTGTTTTTACGGAAATATAAGCTAATTTTTTTATAGTTAAATTCAAACCAATAAAATAAAAATCATTTGATTTTACGGAACCTACGATTAATTATACAGCAAAAAACAATAGGAAAATATTTTCTTTTTACTGAAGTTGTAGGTTCTTCTTTTGACAGTTAAATTAATCGGAATAAAGAATTATTCATTCATTTTATACTTGTTTAGTGGTTTGTTTATTTGCAAGTTAAAATAAACAAAATAAAAGAAAAAAACAATATTTTTTTAAGGATATAATTGAGTTAATTTTTTAACGTTAAAAATTAAATGAACTTTTTGTTAAATTTAAATGAACAATGATTTGACCGGTTTTTAATTGAACTTTCATTTATTTTATATCACATTTTCAGTTAATTTTACTTACAGAATTTTCTGAGTGTAGCAACCAATGTGCATTTGAATACTACATAAGTTTTACGAATTTCCATATTATCTATTATCATTTATATCATTCTGAAATTTACTTTTATTCTCTTAAAACAATTCAGCAGTTCTTATTTTTAGATAAAATAAATATATATTATTTTGGATTTTACTTTATTTTTTCTAGTCAGCTGTCCTGCAGGAAAATTTGTGGGATATTTTTTATATTACGTTGTGCTACCTAGTTTTCAACACACTTAAATAAGAACAATTAAATACGACTGGAAACAGAAGTAGCACTTAAATGCAACATAAATTTAAATAAAAATTAGCTGAATGAATATTTAAATACAAAGTCAATTATTGGCCCTTCTTTTAGAAAATTCGCATTCAAATCAAATAAAAAATTCCTGAAAGTAGGAAGGTCATTATGACCATTTGATTTTTTTTTTTAAGAAAATTTTATTTGTTTGAAAATATTTCATCATGTTAATAAAATTATAATTAAATATAGGAGATTTTTAAAATATTTTAAAGGAATTTTTTAACTGAAATTTTGCACATGCCTTTTTGTGAGTGTGAGATTAAGATTCTGAAATTTTATAACAAACTGTATGTAAATCGACAGAAACAACACTATATTGATATAAACTCTTCTGCACAAAAAACGAAAGAATGGACCATAATCGTACATACATATTTATCACCAAACCAAACTAAATAGCAAAAGCTTTATAAAATCTCCAAGCTAAAAGCATCGTCACAATTAGAAATAAACATTTAAAACTGTCAACACCATGTTTTTTTAGTAATTCAATGCCTCTAATATTTCAATATTTTTTTTTTCTGCGATTTTTAAGTACAAAAGTTGAAAACTTGTGTTGCCTTTCCTAGTTTAAATCCTTTTAAATATCTATTGATTATTTACTATTAAAAGTTGTTTATTTTGATTTCATTCAAGTTCTCCCCCACTCCCTATAAGAAATGTCCTTTCAAAAATACACATTCTATAAAAACTGCTTAAATTCCTCCTAATTTTAATCTAACAAACATGTTTGTGGTTAAATAATAAAAACTTTATCGAATTTGTACAGGCACAATGTGTGTGTCTATGTGCATGGAAGTGCATCTGCGTGTGTGTTTGTTGATCAAAATGACGTCTTTTGTATATGTTCTTTTCACAAATTTGCACAATAGAAATCAAAATGTTTAATTTTATGTTTTTTGAAAAGTGTTCAAACCACAAAATAAATATTCGAAATTAAGTGGACAAAATTTTAATGGTTTTAAAGGCGCATTTAACACAAAACACACAAGGTCAAATGACAATTTTTTGTTTCAATGTCATAATGCAGACCAAAAGCAAACCTCAACCCAACCACTTTCTTTATATCTATTGACAAATGAAATTGAAAAGAAATTGAATATACGACAAGGACATTAATGATGATGGTGTTTCTAAGAGCTAAAAATTTCTTAATGGCTTTTTATAAGTAAATATGAAATGACCACAAAATCTTTAAAGTTGATTAAAATTTACAAAAAATACGACTATTTTTATTTAAGAATTTTTTTATTACTTCTACTTCAAGTATCAGATAGCCAGGCAGCGCTCAAGGTCTTAATCTCTTAGGAGATAAAGTCGGGTGTTGGCATGGATTGTTTTACATCTTTAAGTAAACTTGGTGCGAAAATAAACTAAATTTATGCTGTGTGCCTGGCCACGAAGTTAATTCTGGAAAGAAACAGGCTGACAGCCAACAAAGGAGCCCAACGTCAATTTAAAGGGCTGCAATTCTTCTTTGGTATATCGCGCCGCTATGTCAAAAAACAGAATACTTAATGGGATCAAATGAAATTCGGTCGCCACTGAGAAGTCATCCAAGGTCTAAGAACAGCAAAACAATTTATTACGTTATACGGAAGCAAATCCCAAAATTTACTACTAATAAATAAAAGGACCTGTGATTATCTACTGAGAGGTAAGTTTTCCGGATACTGCGGCCACAGGAGACGACAATTCATCATTGGAAACTCTGGTGACCGATCTATGACGATAATGCAAAACGCAAAAAGAGGCGGCACTGCACTTTCTCTGTGACTGCCTGCCGGTAACGGAGTGCAGAATAAGGATTCTTGAAGGTATCACGATGACTCCAAATTAGATCTACAATCTCTCACCGTATTGAGCCTTAACTTACTTCTGTAAACGTTTGGGCTGTACAAAAAAGCCTTCGGGTCACCTTTCCTATGGCCTCACTTAATAATAATTTATTTAAACTAAATGATTGGAATATTGATGGCTTAATATGGAAAGGTCGTATCTCAACTTTTAGATACCTTACAGGAGAAGGAGAAAACTTAATAAAATCTGAAAAAAATATAAAAAATTTTTTTTCTGAAGCAGATTTTTGTTAAAACAACCAAAAAATTAAATTCTAGTTTATTTTTATTTTTATTTTTTTTTTCAAAATGAGTTAGGGGCTGTACACATATTACGTAACGCTCCATGGGGCGGGGGAGGGGGGTTTAAGATTTGTTACGGATTAGAAATTTTGCACTGAAAAATTAGTAAAAAGCGCAACGATGGGAGGGGGGGGGGGGTGGTATAAAATCACTAAAAACAGCATTACGTAATATGTGCACAGCCCCTTAGGTTTTTTTTTTAATTACTGTAAATCTGTTATTCGTCAACATGGAAACTGAATTTTTTAAGAGAGGTGTATTTGATTTGTGTCTACCAGAACATGCAAGAAAACCGATTTTGAAAAAAACGAGATACGACCTTTCTATATTAAGCCATCGATATACACATTTGCTCATATGACCTTCTCTCTTCAAACCTTTACTCTACAATTGCCCAGGACTAAAGGCATTATAAAGCTATTAATTAAAAATTTTAATAATTTATGACAGTTAATTTTACAGTTAAATAAAAGTTAATTAATATCAAATTCTTCATGAAGAAAAAGACGTGTTTAGAGTCTTTAGACTTTCACTTCATAAAAGAACACGCCTGTCAATTATAAATAATTAAAACTATTTATTTACTTTTCCATAGAAAAAACAAAATTGTTAAATTTTTAAACCATTCGTTAATTCTTTATAATCATTAGATACCAGACTGCTGACACACAATTTAATACTTTATAAAAATTAGGTAGTTCTAGATTTAATTGTCTTAATTAAACTGGATATTTTCTTTGAGCGTACAAAGAAATACAATTCAGTTGAAGAAACTAATTAGTGTAAATTTAATTTTAAAACTAAAAAAACTTTCACATTATTCTTTTGAAAAATTAAAGCAGAATATAAAAAGAACTGTAAACTCTTTATTAAATATTCATCAAGTACATGTACTTGTAGTTAAATCAATATTTAATTTGTACTCTAGTTTTTTTTTTAAATTAAAAACTCTTTTGTAAAAAAATGTATTTAAAAGAATAACTTCAATGTTATACGACCATATAAATTTATCACATCCGCATATCCTGCCGTCAATCTTTCGTAATTTTTATTTATAATTTGTTGTCGTAACAAAATGAAATTAATTTTTATGACGCAACAAATAGTTTTAAAAAAAATCTTATTTTCATATTAATGTTAATATTCATGTAATATTTTCTCTATAATCATGTAACAGTTTAAATCGTCATATAACAAAATTAACTGGCAGCCTTTGATATGGACATACTTTCAAAGAATGGGTGTTTTTTTTTCTATAAGCAGTTTAAGTGATTCTCACTCAGTGCTTTGTGGTGAACCAACGCATGCAACAATTGGAGTTACTGATCATGATCGGATAGCAGCATATTATGATTTATTTCTAAATTACTAGAGCTGAGTTGCTTTGGTACACCACAAACAACTTATTGTGATGAAAAAAAGAAAAAAAAATTTTAAAATATAACTTAATTTTTCTATGTGTGTGCCACGCCCATATAACTCATCTATACAATCTTTTCTGGAAAGCTGTTCACAAAATTTCAAGTTCATTATTTTATAAGCTCCAAAAATATACCACTCCTTCTGACAACTTTTTTTCTAGAGTAATTCACTAAATAAACGAACTAACTCCTCAAGAAATCGAATGTCATGTACTACATTCATTCTCAAGATATATCAAAATTAATATGTAGCAGCTGCCACGCCCAGTTGCCTATTTCATCTTTTTTTTTTTACTATTATAAAAAGACGAGACCGCACGAAATTCAAAGTTCGTTGCTGCATTAGTTCCATATATATTATCAAAATATATGTTCGTTTATAGGGGAAGTGCAACTCCCACTAGAATAATGTACTAAATCAAATCGTACTTCATAGGATATATAAAAATTATTATGTGGGAGGTGCTACGCCCACTTCTGAAATTTTCAATACCGTTTCTTACAAATCAATATAAACAAGTCCACTTACACAAAATTTCAATTCTTTAGCTGCAATAGTTCCATTAATAGCATCAAATTAAATGTTTCTTTTGAATCGAAAATGGGATTGGCCCTCAATTATTTTTCTAAATAATATTTTTTTCTATTATGGTTCTCTTAATAAACGGATTAACTCACTTCTACAAGAGCTCAAGGCATTTACTTTATTCATTCGCAGGATATATCAAAAATAGTATATGGAAGTTGCTACGCCCACTTCTGTACTCCTTCATTCTTTGTTTTTACAGATGATATAAAGAAAAGAAAACCAGATGAAATTTAAAGTTCTTTGGTACATTAGTGTTATAAATAGCCTCTAATAAAAATTTCCTTTATACGGGAATTGCCACGCCCACTTCAGATAGTAAAAATATAACTAGCATGTTGTTCCTTTCTGACCATCGCAAATATAGTGCGAAAATTTCAATAAGATTGATTTACTGGTTTTGGGAGTCTATAGCTTTCAAACATAAAAACAGTCAGTAGATTTCTCTGATAAAAAAATTTGGTTTGTCAAATTTATAAAAGTTAGTTATCCGTAATATTTACAGCAAACTAAACCTCATAAACTTCACCAAAAATCGGAACATTCTTATTAGCTGTCGTATTCAAATTTACACAAATGCACTTTTGCCTGAGAAAGTAAAAATATTAAAAAAAGCTTTTTACTAATCCTTGATCTTTAATAGCGTCGGTTAGCAGAAGCATCGGCGAAGTAAAACAATTAATTAAATGCCTGCCAATACAGCTTAACAAAGTTAATGCGTCTACCTAATACTGGAGGCGCCTCATCACTGCTATAAAAATTAACATAACGCGCAAAGCAGAGTTCCGGCACAATGCACTGCATACGTAGGGGTCATCCCCTGAGTGCTGGTCCTAATTAAAAAAAAAAAAAAAATACAAAATTTTCCTCGAGTTCTCTTGTTAAAGCAATTCTGATGCAAAAACCAATTATTTTAAAAATCACCCTCTACAAATTTATGTACTTACGTAAACATAAAGTTAAATGTAAATATGTATTAAAAACAGCACATAAATTAATTTGGCATAATTTCCAATAGCAAAGTAATAGTAAATAATGTTTTAATAAATTAAACAACAAAATATCTGATAGTAAAAACTATAAAACGTTTGTACTCCTACAATAATAATCATAATGATGATAATGATGATGATGATGATGATGATGATGATAATGATAATGATAATGATGATAGACAATATAAAATATAAAATAATAAAAGAAAACAATATAAAAATTTAATAAAAATTGAAATGAATATTTAAAAAGAAAAATTAAACAATAAATTTATCAAAATTATACAGCCAGAAATAAAAAATTGCAAATAAAAATTTAATATTTCTGCAAAAATATTAAAAAAAAAATGTGTGACAAAAAAAAAACTATTCGGCACTTTTAAATCTATGCAATCATAAAGAATCACACTTTAATAAATGAAATGAATTGTTATTGATATTTTTATGTTTTACTTTTTTTTGCACGCAACGGACATGTCCATTTTTGCGAAAAAGTGGGACTAGAAGTTAAAAGATCGATGTGAAACTTCTATGTGGCTGTTTATATCAGCATAAAGTTTTTTAAAGAAAATTAGGTGCACTTCAATAGAGCGTCAGCGTTCAAAATACAAAAATTTGAAAATAATTTCAAATATTCAAACTTAATTTCGAAAAATCGAATTTAATTACGATCAAATTTAATTTTATACCTCAAACACACACCGGAACTTTAATCTTCACTTATAATATCCGAAGATTTTTTTCCCCCTTTTTGAAATTTTTGAACTTAGTTTAAGACAATTCGAAATTACTTTCGAAAACTCAAACCTCATATCGTATATTTCATCTTATATTCTTAAATCCAGTTACTTTCGAAATTCCAAAAATAATTTAAAAAAATTCTAAATTAATTTCGAAAAATCGAACTTAACTACGAAAAATCAAATTTAATTATGATAATTCAAACTACATATCGGAACTTTAATCTTAACTAATAAAATCCGAAGCTTTTCTTCTTTTTTGAAAATTTCGAAATTAATTTAAAAAAATTCGAAATTAATTTCGAAAATTCAAGCCTCATTTCGTATATTTATATTCTTAAATTCAGTTTATTTCGAAATTCCAAAAATAATTTAAAAAAATTCTAAATTAATTTCGAAAAATCGAACTTAATTACCATCAAATTTAATTATGATAATTCAAACCACATATCGGAACTTTAATCTTAATTTCTAATATCCGAAGATTGTGTTTTTCTTTTTTGAAAATTTCGAACTTAATTGAAGAAAATTCGAAATTAATTTTAAAAACTTAGTGCCTGTTCGCCCATATCGAAGAATTTCTTTCTTTCGAACAATTACATTTTAAGCCAAAAGAAATTCAAAAATTTTGTTTTTGTTTCAAATGTAATTGCTCGAAAGAAAGAACTTCTTCGATATCGGCGAACAGGCACTTAAACATCATTTAATTTAATCTTATATTCATAACTCCAGTTTATTTCGAAATTCCTAACATAATTTAAAAAAATTTATATTAATATCGAAAAATCAAACTTAATTTCGAAAAATCAAACTTTATTTCGAAAATCAAAATATTTTTTTTAACTAAATTTCGAGAATTCGAATCTTCAATTCTCGTACAGTGGCTCTTAAAAATCCGCAGAGCTTTGATATATTTTGTTAACAGGAGGAAATTACGGCATTCGATATCGATCGAAATTTACATTTTAATTGTATTGAAATTTCGATCGATATCGAGTACCGTAATTTGGGCCCAGATCTTTTGAATAAACAGGGGAATCGATTAACAATACAGGAAATTTAGAAAAATTATGAAATTTTATTTTTTTTTTTTGCTTCCTTAAAAAATACTAGAATTGTTTAAATAATTAAAAAGAAATTTTATCTCTTGCAATGTTAATCGTTGTATGTGTACAAAAGCTTAGTTGCTTGGTTTGCACTAAATATCAGTAATATTCAACTCATACAGGATCTTTTTAACAACTAATATTTTTTATTTTTTGCCTTTCGAAATTGTGTGTTGCGGAAGCTTAAATATATATTGACAACTAAATAAAACTTCTCTAACAGTCATTTATGTTTTAGCTGGTTTTATTTTAAAATTTCTAATACTCTTCTAAATGTCATATAACCAACAGAAAAACAACTAAAATAACATAAATAAGATTAAACAGAACCAGAATTCTTAACTTTAATGAACTTTACAGAAATGCTTATGTGAATTTCAAAAGAAAACATTTTCCTTTTCCTCTTGAATAACGTGGGTTAAGTGTAAAGTTTTTTCTATGGGAGAAAATAATGTAACAAGATAAGACAATAAAAGGTAAGGAAGGACCAGTTATGTTCTAGAGAAAGGGAAAGGGAATATTTAAAAAGCACCTTGTTTATAGTTCACATTTTATTGTAATATGACACGTTTTTATGTGGCTTGACGCCAGCAGTTTCAGTTGTAATTCAACTATCAGACATGTCTATTGAATTCAACAAACTTTTTAAACCTTTTAAGTTGTCGTGCCAGTTTTCCCACAATTAAACTTGATTATAAAATCGATTTTTCCTTTAGTTTTTCTTTAATTTGAATTTTTTTTTTTTTTAAACACACAAACATTTCATTGGGAAAATGGAAAAAAAAATCTCGATAACCAATAACACTTTTTGCCATTTTGGTCACTACGGTTCTGCCCAATAAAATTTTTCAGTATTTATTCAACGCTAAATAACAGATGCTTCGCAGAATTTCAATTTATCTCTGTTTATTTCGTAGCTAAGAGTATTTAAAATTAACTTTCAAATTGACCCCGGTGGAATTATCATCATGCTCATATCGGTTTTCCTGCATTTAACTTTTGTCATTAACACACACACTTACATTACAAACAGAATCAAAAGCGGCAACAATAACGATTAAAGCCCCAAAACCCGGAAACGAAATATTTGTTGTCATTTCATATTTTTTTTATTTCAGTCCACATCATCTCGTTAGCAAGAAGATATTTAGCATCTTAACTTTCAAGGAAAATGAAAAAGACACCAACTATTCAGGAACAAGTAGAACAAAATTAAAATGGAACCCAAGGGGGCAAAAAGTAAGGAAAAGTACATACCAGTAAATAGAATAAAAAGAATTAGATATTGTCCTTATTTCCGTTAGCAAACTAAATGACTTTTCTAACAGAAGGACTATTATAAGGCAGTACAAAACTTTGTTTTGTCAATTTCATGACTCATTTAACTGATTACAAATGTGTTGGTATTGATAATACAGCAACAATAATATCAAAAACAACACTTTTACTTACATATGTTATTGATATACACGAGGGCATACCTCGTCCTTATGGCAGTGTTACCACAAAACCACTTCAATAATATTCGTATATATTTTTATCGTGATACTTGTTTCCATTTTTGAATAACGTAGTCTTGGCTATCATGTCATATGAAAGTGTAATAAGGACTGGTTATTTTCAAGGATAGTCTTAAGCTCGTCTGGTTCTTCTGGTCGTTGAATGTACTGTCAAAGAGATGATACAAATCCTCAACTTAAGGTTTACTGAAAATGTTTACTTCAAACTCTGCAATACAACATTGTAATTTGAAAAGTGGTCAAATACACTCCCATAAAAAAATTCAACTTCTTTATAAAAAGATTTTACTTTTTCTTTATTACTTTTATAGCTTATTTCAAATTCAAAGTTTGAAATAAAAAATTAAATATCGTTGAAAGAAAAAAAGTTTTAAATTTTTAGGGGAATGACTCTGTTCACTTTACGAATTACAGTCATCCTTGTCAGGAATAAAAGCTAAGGAAAAATGTATTAGCTTTCCCTAAAATTGTGCTCACTAATTTTTGCATTGTTGTTCTGTCTGATTACTAATTACCTACTATTGTTGAGCGTTGTTTTTTTTTTTTCATGTAAAATATTTCACGTGAACAACATGTTCGCCTCTTATTCCCGATAAGCGAGAAAATTTAAGTATCAGAAGAGTTCATGATTGTAGTAAATTTCATATGAATCAATTTTTTATATTATTATTACGTATAAAAGCAATTATTATTTGAACTTATGTATATATTAATGTATAAATGAGAAATTTATATTATAAGGCTTCAGCAAATAAAAGACAGACAAAGAGTCCGTGATAATGCCTTTGACAGATTTGATATGAGTCTTATTAAGTACATGCTAGGCTTCAGCGACACAACACTGGATGCCATCTTTAACGAAGCCTTAAACATCTTTTTATGTACTTTAATTGTTACAAAAGTCGCTGTGATAAAAAATATTTTCTCTTTATTTTATATTGTTCCTTTTAAGAATTTTTCCACTCTTATTAAGTCCTGATTATTACTTTGAGATAACGACCTTCTGAACAAAGTTTACGAAACATTAAAAGAAAATCCTTTGTTAATTTCTTTCTTTTGGTAATTCATACAATATAGAAAAAATAAATAAGAAGAACATTTTAATAAACTTTGTAAAAATAAGATATGAAAAATGCTGACATTTATAATGACGGTAAAACTTAAGAAAAGAGAAAGACAAGAAAAAAGAAAAAAAAAATTTAAAGTATTTTCATTTTTTTATCACGATATCCTTGATTTATATAAGAAATTTTTATTTCTTTAAATAAAGGAATTCATTGATATAACAAAAGGATCGAAAATTTTCTACGCTGAGTTTAAGGGTTTTAACGTTCTTTATTAGAAAAAACGTCCTTGAAACGATTGACAGTTGAGTTTCCCAGTGCAAAGATATACCGACTGAACCATATAGACTTTGCTTTATATTTAAAAATTTAATTTTTAATAAAACTGGATTATTACGCAGTAATTATTGTTTCCTAGATTATGCTGTTGAGTTTTGCTTAAATTTTTAAGTAAACCAGTTAAAGGATATAATAATTTTCCATATATCCTTTATTTTAAAAATTAATTTTTATTTTGCACATAAAATTAGAATACATCGAACATTTGTTAATAGTTGTCATCCATAATCGAGCCATAAAAGTTCAAAAATAATAAGAATTCATATGAAAATTAATATTTATCAGGCTCAAGTTCAGTTTTATTGTATTAATGAAAATTCATATCACTAAGAGTGTTTTTATGTTGAAAACCATTAGCATGTGCAATCAGTTTAGCAGAACGTATCAGTATACCGATTTAAAGGGCACTACACCTCTCATCAGCGTTCCTTTGTCCATTTTTACAAGTTTCGTAAACTGGATACTCATTGGGAAAGAATATCAACTACTTAACCAAGTTTTCAACAGAAATATAGAAGGACAAAAGGACAAAGGACATTTTTAATGTAAGCATTTTATAAACATAAAATGATATTTAAAAATATTTAAATTTGTTTTGCATGGGCGTGTCACTGCCCACTTTTCCTGAAAAATAATTCAATTGTCAATAATAAAACTCATTTTGGGTTAAATTTTTTGGTAGGTAGAAGTAGTTTAAAAATTATGTATGTTTAATTGGCGTGGCACAGCTGTTTCTTTTACTGGTACAATTTTACTAACAGATTAGATGATTTTAAGTTAACAGTTAAATAAATATGTAGATATTTAATGGGCTTGGCGTTGCTCCTTTTTCACATCCATTTTCACTGGAATGTAACACACACAAAAGATATCGCATAATTTGCTTACAAGCACAGATTTGAGTGAGTCTTAGTAAAAGCTTTAAGAAGACACAGTCACATTCTTATTAGGATCAAACAATTTTAAAAACTTTTTCTTTATAAATCGGGTACAAAATAATGTAACAGAAAATTTTGTTCAAAATTGGATGGTCCGCAAAAGAAATATTTGCTCATATTTGAGCCATTGCTAGCTAACCCTTCATCCATTTTTCTACAATTTTATGATTTCAAACGAAAATATTTTAAATTTGCATTCGAATTACACATGAGAACAGTTTGGCTAAATATTCACAATGTAACAACACTTTGTAAAAACTTTTTATTGTGTGTGCATAAAATTAGCTAAGCAAAATGTTTCATTGGACAAAAATTATTTTAATATCCTTTTTCTATTTTTTTTTTTTTTGTCTGCTTCGTCACAATATAAATGTGAGAGGGTATGCCGAAGTTTGCATGAGATTGTGTGTGTATACGTGTCTGCAATTGATACATATTTTTTGTTTTATTTCTTATCCAGTCAGTACAAGTTTTTAAATGCTGTCATAAAAACAAAACAGGAAACGGAAAGGCATATCGTTTGTTATGCAGCTGCTACTGTCGTTGTTATTGGTGTTGTTTTTTTTTTTTTTTTTTTTTTGCTAAGCCAGTTATCATTGTTTAAGTAGGCAAGAGCATGAGAGCGTGCATGTGTGTTTGTGTGTATATGTAATACAGTGTACAAAAAAAAATTGGATACGATAAATATTACAAATAGATAAAATGTTAATCTAATAAAATTCCCGATTGGAAATAAATATTTTTTTATACACGGATAGTTTTTCTTTTTCTTAATTTTTGTCTCTTAATATGAGTGAATTACAAGGCATTTCTATTGGCATTTATATGATTTTGGATAATAAAATGTTGTATTTTGCATTTTTGTAAATAGTTAACGTTTTCAGAAATAAATCAGCTAAATAGCGAGTCGTCTGTTAAATATTTAAACGCGCTTTGTAATGAATGGAGTATTGTCCACCTTAAGGCCAAATGACATCAAGACTCTGCATCTGTGTGACTAACCACTACTTGATGCTGTACTTTTCCAGCCGTCACCCTTCGCCAAATTTCCCATAAAATTGTTGTGTCACTACCCACTAAAACGACTTCGGATTGGATATTACCTTCCCAAATTATATAAGAGACAATTTTTAATTCCTCCAATATTAATCCTTGAAAACTTTCAAATATTTGTACAAAAGACTTTAGAAATATGTTGAGTACAATTTCCAATTGGGGTTTTCAACGAGAAGACGGCGAAATATAATACCGATAAAATGTGGTTGCTAGAGCGGAAATTAAAACATGTGTATTATTTATGTCGAATATATAGGAAATGCTTACGCATGTACATATGTAACGGCATATATGTATATGCACACAAACACTTACAGACAGGCACACATTAACATTCATATTGAAATGTATACTTTAAATAACACACATATTTTTCATAAAAATAAACATTAATGTTGAACATCGTTATTGTGATCATCATCAACATCATCATCATCATCACCATAAAAAAAACATTAATCAATTTAATTCAACTTAAAGGAAATATATTGCATTTAATATAAAAAATAATATAAACAAATATATAAAAAAATGGACTAGTAAAAATTATGCATTTATTTTTGTTACAAATTGTTTAAGTTTTTACTTTTCTTTTTAAATGATATCAATCAACAGCAGTTACATCGCAAGAAGTACTAAAATTTAATTAAATTTTAAATGAAGATGTATTTCTTTTCATTACGGCAATAAAGTTATATGCCATAAATTCACCAGAAATTAAAAAAAAAAAAAAAAAACAATATTAAATTTTATTGCACATCATACTTTGCTCTCTGCTATTTTTTTTATTAATTTTTTTCTTCTTAACATTTTAAACTTAAAAGGTTTCCAGAGTGACTCTTACAAATGACCACTTAAAGCGATGAGAAGAAGCAAGAAACGGACAAAATTAATTTGCTTAACAAAGTTTTTTGACAGACAGCAGTAGATGATGCTAAAAGAATATAAAAAATGATAGACATCAGTCAGTTGTATTTGGTATGAACTTTAGAAAATAAACAAAAAGGTAAAACAACAAATTGATTTGTTTAAAATGTTTGCTTGCCTGAAGTTTGTAGTTTTTTTTTTATTCAAGGTTTTGCAAAATAATTTCTATAACATGAATAGATTTAGAAAATGCTTGGTTTTGTAAGTAAAATTAGCATAAAAGTTTGCATCATCAATTACTAAACACAAGTCCATGTACTTTGATCTCTTTTTTATGTGTAAGATGAATTGCAAAATTTTTAACTGCCATAAATTAAAAAAAATATATACTTTTATATTTTAGGAAAAATTTACTATTTGAGTTATTATCAAAATATCATTAGGATTTATGTACTTTCATTTCATTTTGGGGTTGTATACTAAATCGTCTACTAACGATTTAAGCACATTTAATAAAATGTAATATGAAATTTCCTTTTATATATTTTATTTTATTTATTTTCAAATGTCTCTGGTACTCAGAAACTACAGACAAATAAAAAAAAAAATTTCACTCAAAAAAGTGAGTGCTTTTCATACAAATTTTACACTCAAACCATTCGTCCGTCATATGGAAACAGCACATTGAATTTACTCAAAATTAACAACACATTTTTTTTAAAAACTCATGAAAAATTTAATACTGTTTTATGTTAAAAACGATCGAAAATTCTTATTTTGTGCTCATCTGAGTGCGTATGAAAGCGTCTTGAGTGAAAAGTAATTTTCATCTATAAAGGTGTTGTTTCCACCTGACCTGTCTAAAATTTTTATCATTCAAAAAACTGAGTTTCTTTCAAATAAATTTAACTTTCAAACAGTTCTTAAATCATGTATTTCCGCAAATAACGCCTTTTGTTAATTGGGATTAAAATCAAGATTTATTCATAGATTTTCAAAATTTATAGCTTATTTTATTTCAATTGTACTTTTCTGAACAGAGATCAATAAACGAGTATACAATTTTTGCGTTTTAAATTAAAAAAGAAAAAAAATTTGCAATTAAAAAAAACTTTGTAAGCATTTTTTACCCAACTAAATTCTGGATAACCTCCGAAGAGATTATAAACAACGATAAACGTGTCTAAAAATTAATTTGCCACATTAAACTACATTTTTTTTTTAATTTATATGCTGTTGTAACAAGTCGCACTAATGATTTAAGTGTAAAATTTTCATGAAATTCATTCAGTTTTTGCAGTAATTTCCATACTAATTTTACATTCAAATCATGCGTTCGTCTAGTAGAAACTGAAACTTAACTGTCACAATCGAACAAAACGTTCTCAAGTTGTAATGAAATATGTTATCGTGACCGTTCAATTTATAACCACGGTCATAGACAACAAGTAAGATTATAATATACGCCTACACCGAATTTTATATACCCTTTACCAAATTATTCTTAGACTATTTTTTATACATACTTATAAAGAACATATGATAATCGCTTATTAAATTTAATATGTGAGATATTCTCTCAATTTCATGTTGAATAAATTTAATTTTTTGCTAATGGTTAAGCACTACGCTTATAATATTTGTAATTTAAAAAAAAAAAAAAAAGAGTTTTTAAAAGTCTTTCTATAAGATAATAGTTTTAAAGCTGTTCATTAACATAAATTTGGAAAATTTTACTTAGTTTGAGGTAAAAACATTGATGTCGTATGGCTTCAATGCCGTTTAATAAAGAAATTTTGTAAAATGTTTTATAATTATAACTGCCTGTTCGCCGATGTCGAAGTAGTTCTTTCTTTCGAACAATTACATATAAAACAAAAACAAAATTTTTGAATTTGTTTTTGTTTCAAATGTAATTATTCGAAAGAAAGAAGTTCTTCGTTATCGGCGAACAGGCACTAAGAAATTTTTTACTAAAAACTAATTCAATGTTTATTAAAAATTTAGTAAAACTTTCGTCATGAGAGCCAGGTGCCGTTTCTAGAAACAATGGTTTATTGGTTATTTATAGTGGTTAAATTCTTTACTATGTGGTTATTGATCTTCCTAAGCATTTTTCATTTCCATGTTTTCTTTTCTTCTGAAGCGGCAATCTGGTACATCGATGCTTTTAATGCCATTCTTTAAATTAGGTTGATGTATTGTCTGACAAACCTTTTAATAAAACTCATATCCTCACCAGGCAGTTCTCAAAAGTATTAATTTCGAAATTTCTTAGATTAATAAAATTAATTTTTTTCCAACTAAAAATAATTTAAATGATTATTCTTTTGATGATTTTTATTTTTATGATTGGTTTCAATGTACGTGCTCTGCAACTTTTTAATGATTTTTCTACTTTTTCGACATTTTTATTAATTAATTGTTTTTATTAAATATCACAAGCTTAAGGTCAACAATAAACAATTAACAATTATTTTATTAAACTTCAATATTTCGCTTTCTCAATGGATAGCCTCTTCAGGAAATTATATGTTTTTTCAATAATAATTTTATTAATTTTTTGTTTCCTTTTTTTTATATGGATATTTTTATGATCTATTCAGCAGTAGGTCACTCTTAGTTGAAGACTTAATTATCCATCCAACTCCTGTAGTGGCATCGGAAACACGATTTCACGTACGTACAAACAAACAGAGGGAAAATTAACTTCCTTTTCTATATGGATTCAGATTTTATTTACTTTATGGATCTCATATCAATATTGTGGAAATCACACAAGGAATGGCAAACCTATAAATATCCTTACCACTTTTGGTGAACAGTGTAGAAACTGATTACTTGCTTGAATTTAGAGCATTAAATTTCGTATATTCCAATAAAGTTTTCTCTAAAGTACACTGTCGTAGCAAACCAGTATCTCAGAATAATTTACTTATAAACAATAAAATACTTTGTATATAAACACATACTGTGTTGCATAGATTTTTGCATGGATTTTTTTAGTGTTTACATCTACATAAAGTATCTTTCTACAAATATATAGTTCATGCGAAAATTTGTTTCCTTGGATTTTAGTTTTAATGAAAATAAATTGTTAAAATAATTTTTCTTAAAAGCAAATTTAATCCCATTGAAACGTGCTTTTATTTCTTTATTTAACTAAATTTTCTTCATATACTGATAATTCTGCACTCAATAAAACTTAATCTCTTTAAGTATTTTCTTTAACTCAAACAACTTTCTAAACAGAAATTAAACCTTTTGCGTCTCATTGTTATTTTTATAAATTTCTCGCATTAAGTTTAACAAATAAATGTTATTTTCAGTAGTAGAAGCAACAGCAGCAGCAGCAGCAGTAGTGAATACTTTGGACAACTTTAATATAAGATAACTTGTAAAGCTGGCCTAATAATGGCGTAAAAATTGTCCATTATCTACTTCTGTGTAATAAAATCTATTTTCATACATTCTTAGGAGGAAACAATTTATTTTTTTGTATCGTTAAGTTTAATACTCATTTGAGACCAGTGCACACGTACCAAAACAACACGAGAAAAACTTCAAGCTTTGTTTAATAAATTTTTAATAAACATCGCTTTTTTCTGTTAGTGTGCACATTTTATTGCACATCCACGCTCTTAAGCTTTCGATTCATTCGAACTTAAAACCAAAAGTCTATACTGAAATGAGTATGATAAAAATATCAATTCAATTGTGTTTCAGGATATAAAGGAGCACAAGTATTCTTGATTAGGCATTGATTAAAGTATGCGACAGGATAGATTGCTTTATGTGTATTTTTTTGCTTTAATATGTTAAAAATTGGCGCACAATATAACTAAAATTAAATATGTTTGCAATACAATCGAAATAAATAAAATAAAAATTAAATAAAAATTCGCAATATTGCAGCCAGTTCAAACTTAAAAGAAATCATGGGTGTTTTTTATAGAGTGAAACAAGTTTGAATCATAATAAAACAAGGAAATATATTTTTTGATATCAATGAAACGGGCTTTATTTGAAAGAAAATTGTAGGAAATTAATGTTTAAATATGATTTTTGTCATGTGGCCGCCACGGCTGGTATGCAATCTGGAACACCAATTTTCAACAACTTTTCGCATCATTTGCGGCCGTATTTCGTATTTTCAATTGTTTGAGGTTTATCGACGAAGACAAGTGAGTTAACATAACCCCAAAGAAAGAAAATAATCTAATGGGGTTAAATCATACGATCTTCACGTGAAATTATTTTTTATCAAATGTTTCTTTGAGTAAATCAATTGTAGCGCCAGCTGCACGATAAGTTTGACGAATTGAACAATTATTTTGATTTTCACCTAATTTTTTAGTTTAAACTTTTCTTTAATACAATTTTAAGTACATACATAAGTACGAGTATATATTTTATTTTTTCTTTTTGTTCTTTTTCAAATTAAATTAATCAGTATAATTTAACATTTATATAGTAATTTTCATAGTTTTTTTGTCTATGATTTTTAGATTAATTAATACATCAATCAATTTACAGTTTTCAAGGATCTGTCGATTATTTTTTTGTAATTTATTTAAGTTTTTATAATCCTTTTTTTAACATTAACTTTTCAAGTATGTTATTTATTTATTTCAAATGTACTTAACTAGAGATTAATTTACAATTTGTCATTATATTTTTTTTCAACTATTGAAAATATTTAAAACTGATAATAGATTTCCACATAGAATTATATTCGTAAGCAAAATGTAAAGCTATAATGTTCATTTCTGCTTTCAAAGAAAGCATAATTTTGTTGTACTTTAAAACAGTGATTGCCACTCCATAGCCTCGCCAGGCAGTCAATAATCGTATTTTTCACACAGACACGGTCGGCAATGTTCAATAATTCTTGGGAACTGATGTTGTTTTTTTTTTGTGAAAATCGTGAAAGGAAGCCGCAATGTTATATTTGTTTGAAGCAATTAGCAAAATGCGACAAATTTAATATAAGGCGGCATTACTTGTCGTGCCATATTAATTATGAAAAATTTAAAAATAATGAAGGCAAAAATTGCTTGAAATTTTTAAAACAGTCAGATCACATTGAAAAAGATGAGGATAGCGAAATATTAAAACCCTCTTACGTTGTTGCACTTGCGCTGGCAAAACAATGTCGCCCGTATGAAGACGAAACTTTTATTAAACATGTTTTTCAAGACGAATTTTGGAAGCAAATTTGCATAAACCAATACCCGAATAGCACAACTGAAATATATAAGCTTTATTCGATGTTTGCACACACATATAATTGCGAAAACGTTTTTTCGATATTAAAAATCGTTAAAAGCAAACATAGGAATAGATTAACAGACACAAAATTAGGACACTTGCTGTGAATTAAACTTCGTAAAACCGAAATAAATATAGATGAAATTTTAAAAACTTCTTAAACTTTCAAGTTCATAACTTTTAATTGCAGTGTTTATACAATTCCCCCTACTCAATATATTTCGGCATTATATAATTTTATATTATAACAATTCTGTGGACCTTTGACAAAACAACACAGAATTGTATTTTTTTCGAAAGTTTAAAAAGAAATATTTAATATTGTTACACAGTGTCCAATACGGCAGCGACCGCAGCTTCTGTTTGCGACCACACACAACCACATAGTATGTTTGTGCGCGTGCGTTCGGGGCTTGGTTAACACTGCTTTAAAACGAAAAAAATTGAGTGTAAGCCTAAGAGTATGCTACAAATTGTAACAAATAATATTAACTCCGTAACTCTTCCTTGTAAGGTTATCCACAGTTGTTTTTTTTAGTAATAAAAAGAATATAAAAAGCTGAAATTTGCTACAAAATATTTTTATCATAAAATTATTTCAACTCATTAAACACGATATAGCTCAAAATTAAACTAGAACGATAGAAAAGAAGTCAAAACTTTTAAATATTCTATGGAAATTTCTAAGTAAAATAAACGATTATAAGAACCATTGTTTCGGAACAAAAATCATCACTTTAATTAAAAGCATTTTATTTTATAAAAAAAACTGAAACCTTGAAATTAAAACACACAAAAAATTCATTGAAACAGAGCCTTTATTGCCTTATATTCATAACTCCTAAAAATTAATTTGGCAGAAAACGAGTTTAAACTTTTAAATTTTCCAACAAACTACACAATATAAAGAAATGTATGACAATTAATGCTGCACTTAAGTTAACTCATAAATCACACACTTTCATTTAAATCTTTATAGCTGCAAAAGATCGACATATATGTACTCGTATATTATAACATATGAGAATTTAGATAAGTGTGTAATTTATTTATGTATTTAAAACATTAACAAATGTTGAAAGCGTTCAGATGCTTAACAACCTTCACCTTTACACAAAACATACCATTTGACATACATATTAAAAATTGTACAATGCAGCCTATACTTGATATTTGATCAGTGCTTAAACAATAATTATCATACGCCCTCTAGGTCAATGTTAAAGACTATACGAGCTCTTTTTAAATAATTGTTAACTAGTTTTTAATTAGCAGTTCGAAAAGAAGAGTGATCAGTGTGTGACTCAATGTAATCGAATAATCAGAAATGCCATTATTTTTATTAAGTTATAACACTAAATTAACCGATATATAAATAGAAGCACAACCAAAAAACATTTAAATACTCGGTTTCCGAGTCATAGTGTATACAGTCGAGCTTCCCTATAATAATCTGTATGGGGCGAGAAAATTTCTTCATTATACAGAAATCATATTTTATTATAGTTTTTTTTTAAAACAATCAGGTATTTTAGTTTGAATAACACTACTTCATATTTACTATTCAACAAAAGTTTCTAATACATTGAGACATTTAAATACATTAGAAGACGCTTTTTTCTCATCTCTATCGATGGAAGTTTGTTCCTTTTCGGTCTTATGTTTTTTCATCTTTTGTTGTAAGTAAGCTGAAATAACTCATCATATTGCGACAAAAGCGAAAGAAACTCAAACTTACATCTGTAAAATTTTTTCATTGTAAAGAAAAATTCACTGTATGAAAATTCATCATAAGAAGACAAAAAAAAAAAAAACATTTACGTTTGAAGAAAAAAGCTGTGTTTTTGAAACAAATTAAATAAAACAATTAAACAAATTAAATAAAATAAAATTCATAACAACTCATTGTATAGAAGTTCACTATAGAAAAGTTGTGTACCTTTATAAATTACTAAAATGCAATTACCGAATATTTAATGTTTTTAGCAGCAACAGATGATCGTTTTGATGTTATATTACCTTCTGAATAGTCTCTTCCAATATCAGACTGTCATGCAAACTCATCACAAATAAATTTTCCCTCTTTTTATTACCATTAACTTTCTCTTATATTTTTATGTGTATATAATATATATATAAAGATATCCGTAGCGTATGATTTATTTTAATAGAAAAATAATATAACATTCATACGCTTCAGATGAATATTTTAAAACCATACGAAACGTTACATGAAATAAATGCTAAATAGAAACAGATTTCTACAACAGCAACCAGTATAAAGAAACATTATTAATTATTTTAAGCTTTTTTTAGCGAAATGTCCTAATAAATTTGTACAACTAAATGTAATTTACACTTTGATTAAAAATAAAGTCATCATATATTCTTCAATCATTTTATTAAGAATTTTACATTCAACAACAAAAATTTCTTTTCTGAAAATTTACTTCTTATTGCCAGATACCAAAAACATTAAAAACTTTATCTAATATAACAACACAAACATATTATACATTTTTGTATTAGAAAAAATCTAAAAAGTTTAATATTTCTTTAGAACAACAATAACATTCTTGTTTGGAAGTTTCTTTACACTTCAAGCTATAAAACTTAGATGAAAATAGTAAATGAACAACAAAGGCAACTATAAACTGTGTTGTATTTCTATAGATTTCAAATTTAAAACAACAAAAACAATGTCTGGTTTTGAAAGGAAGAAATGAAAACAGTGTTATAGAAACACAACACAATAAAATCGATTAATTATTAATTTATAATTATGCCAGATTTAAATTTTTAAATTTTCAGGTGTCAAAATTTAATTGTTTCTTATTTAATGAACAAACTAACATGTTCATGTGATGATGCAACAAAACAGAATTGTTAAATATACGTCACTCACAAGTCACAATGTTAAGTGCTTATAAGTTCAAAAATAGAGAGTTGGCTTTCTATTGTAGTTCACCACAGAAAGGTTATATGACCTTTTGTAGCAAATATCGTTTGACACTGTGTTTTGTCTATTTTAATAATGAATTCTATAAAACTTTAGATTAAACATTTTTATGCCCCATTAATTTTAAGAAAAGTTTGTATTAAAATTTTGTACTAAAACATATTTGAAATCTGTTATATTTTTTTTATGAATACCACCACTAGAACTTAAAAAATTATACATCATACACATGTACAAAATCAAAATTGTATATCTTAAACGTACGCACACAGAAATAAGAGTTCTAATTCGACGCCAAAGCGCTATTATTCGTCGGCGGCATAATTGTTTTTATTAATCTAGTATTTTTTCAATTGTGTTATAATAAGTATGCAGTACATTAATCTCTATAAATTTAAAAAGTACATAAAAAATTCCATTTTTCATATTTTGTATATTTTAAAATACCTGTTATTAACGAAATTTAATTTAATATTTTTAATACTATTTAAAGGGCTGAAATGTACCTTGTTTACTTTTAATATTTAATTTTTTTAATAAAACATCAAATGTTAAGAAAAGTTTCATGAACGACGTCTATTTCAGAAAATTATTAAAAGTGTAGACTAGAATTACTAAAATGCACTAGTGAATCTCTGGTGACAATGTCTACATATGGTCCCAAAAGAACTACCAACTCAGTAGTACCAGTGTCGGTAGTAGATTTCCAATGACACGCACATGTTAAATGTCTATAGTAAAAAAGCATTGTCGGGGGTATAATAAGTCACTAGTACTGGTGACAGTGTCAATAGTGAATCAGTACTGATTCACTAGTAACATTTCCTGCAGGGTATATACATTCTTTGTTTTTCTCTTTCACACACATACACAAATAAATGCTTATGAGCTTAATGCTTTTCTCACTCACTCACAGATATGGATCGCAGTCTTTCGTATTAAATGAATTAAGTGTTAAGAGTTTGCTGAAACATAATTTATTTGAGTTTTTTTTTTTTTTTTTTTTTTTTTTTTTTTACAAAGAGTTGCTTTGTCTTCTTGCTTGCTTTTGTTAAGTAAATTTTATAGAAAAGAAAAATATTTCATTATTAATATACAACATAAATATGATGAATTTGTGATGTTATTAAATAACACGGTAGTGTTCAAAGTTGTTAGTAAGAATTTTAGTATCAAAAAAGGAAAAGAGCGCAAGGATGTTGAAAGGGCTAAATAATAAATGCTACTAAATTTAGACTCACCTTAAATTCACTGAAAATTTTCAAATTTCTTGATTATGAGCAAAAATATTTATTAACATAATTAGCGGCATCTAGGTATACACAACAACGACAGCAATACTGTTTTATCGTATCACATTTGTCAAATAAACAAAGAACCTGAAGAAATTTCTGTTCTTTTTAATGTTGATGAGTTATTTTGATATAAAACAAAGAATCCTTTAGAATAAAAGGATAAAAGAAAACACCAAAGATTTATAGTACAAAAAAATGTATATGCTGCTGATAATGTTGCCGTTGACACTTTTGTAAATAATGGCGATGATGATGGCTCTGACAATGTTTGACGTTTACACGTAGATTTCAGAATTCTTTTTCTTAAAGTTCCAGTTCCAGTAGTGATGGTGGTGACATATTTTAATACCTCTTCTGTATGTGTCATATGATAATTTTCTCGCAATTGAATACAAAAGCAACATGATGCATTGCTCTTGTTGTTTCTGCTAGTGTTTGAATTTAATGTCACTGTAGTTTCTGCTGCAAATTGTTTCTGATTTTTTGCATAATTTTTAATCCCAGCATGCAGAATTTCTCTAACAAATTTCGCCAGCAGAAATTCTAATAGTTGCTGGCATGTTTTTATCACATGAGCACAGATTGTTGACCAGACCGTACGACTGGCAGTCTTAGAAAGCGCCTGGCATATGCTAAAGTAAACAAGTACATTAACAGGTACACTAAGATGTAATGATTTGGAGACATTCGATGATGTGCCAGTGCTGCGCGCTGCATTGCTGCTGGGAACTTCCCTGGAAATAGAATGAGAAACACCTGTTTAATTTACATCTTTTTTGCTGTTCTCCCACTTAAGCATTTTTTTTATCAATTTAATTTTTGTTATCAATTTAAGAAAATATATTTCAGTTTCAAAAACTAATAACGAAAAAGGAAATTAAAATATTTTTTAAATCCCCATTTCACTAATTAAAGTGTTTTTTATGCTGACATTACAGATACTACTGATCCGTCTATTCACTTAACAGTGTCTGCCCTAAAAGAAGTCTTTCAAATAAAAAACTTCAGCATCGTTTAATAAACACTCCGTAATGGTGTAAAATAGCATTCTAAGGCAAAAGCAAACTTTCCAGTTTTCGAGAGGATCTTTTTTACAATACGATTCTTAAAATTAAATCAAATAACACCCCAAATTAAAACGAAATAACAAATTTTAGGGGACTTGTTATATATATTGACGTATTTAGTTTGGCCTTCGTTTGCCCTTGAGATCTGTCTAATCTGGTATGTCGCTTTACAGCTTCACTGACTTAAGATTTTCATGGGTAGTTCTTGTTTGAAAGTACATACGAGTACTTTCCTTAAGAAATAAAATTTTCTTAAAAACTGCGTTTTATTAATGTAATTTTTCTTAAAAGATGCTTTTTTCTTATTATTTGCTTTTTCTTTAAAGGAACTTTTTCTTAAAAGGTAATTTTCTTAAAAAGTTTTTTTTTTTCTTAAAAGGTCCTTTTTATTCAGCTACTTTTATGGAAGTTTTATAAAAATCGTACAAACTCTACGATTTTGAATAAAAGGATTGAATAGTACCGCTTTTTCGACTTGGCTTTTAAAAGAAAACGTATTTTAATTAAATTTTAGATATATAGTTTCCCTGCAGTTTTTATCTGTATAGTAAAAATTTATTAACGAATAAAATAAAAAGTAAATACACACGCTCACTAAATTATTGGAGTTAAAAATTATAAATCAAGAGTATTTTGTAACAAACTGAAGCAAAACATTTACAGCAAAAAAACATTTTGTGGCAACAAAACGTTGAAGAAAAAGTAAAAGAAATTAAACCGAAATAATCCCCTTTAAACTTGTAAAACAAGATGTTGGAGTCAACATCAATTTTGTTCAGTGTTACGACTTAATTGTTAATAGCTGCACTTTCATTATAACCTTTTATTTTTATTACAAAAAAACAATAACTCATCCTTTTCATGCTATTCTATTTTAAATTCTCACTTTTTTTGTTTGCAAATGTCTGTTTCCATATTTATTGTACTTTTTGTGTACGTCTTGAAATATTTTAGTATACTTACCATTAAGCACGTGAACTGTAACACTTTTGGGCTTAGAATTCGATGGATTACATTGATAAAGGCCAGAATCTGATGGCCGTGCTGATTTTATCAATAAAAACGAGGTCGTTGTTTCGCCCTTATTGGTAACAACCGAAACACCACCTCGCAATGAATCATAGTTAATAATCTGAAAGTAACAAAAGAAATGCAAAGAAAATGTTTTAAATTGTGAAAGTAAATATACAAAGACATTATTGAGTGTTTTGAAAAACCGTTTATCGCTCTATAATCCAGATGTGTTTCTCAACGGGTATCTTTTTTTATATATAAAAGAAAACAATTAACAAACAAATTGTATTTTTATTTTCAGTATTTTGCAACTCCTTTATTTACCATCGTCAGGAAGAAGTTATGTCTTATCTAAAATACGGTGTTGTTGGGAAAAAATTCATAACTCTTTATAAAATATATGAAAAAAGAGAGTGGGCGGGGCACTTCCCATTTAGTGGAACTTTTTATTTAATGATATTTACGGAAATAATGCAGCGAAATACTTGAAATTTTGTGCCCATTATCCACTGGCTTTAAAGAAAAAAAAAATTAAAAAACCAGATAAGTAGGTGTGGCACCTCCCACATGAATGATTTATTATATCGTGGGAACTATTAAATTTAATGGCTTGAGATTTTACAACAATTACTCTGTTGATTTCGAGCATTATTCTAAAAAAATAGTCAAAATAAATATGAGTAGGCGTGGCATTTTTCACATATAATAAAAAATAATATTGAAATATTTTTGAATATAATATAATAGGAATCCTTAATTTTTGTGTAAGGCTTCTATCATTAAAAAGATTGTGTAACATTTTTGGAACAACATCGCATCGGACCAACTAGTGCTAAAGACAACATTGAAAAGTATAAAGTTTTTTTAAGTGAAAGAATAAAACTAATCTCAGAAAATGCACATACACACACACAAAGAAAAACAGAATAAAAACAAGTAAGAGTGCTATATTCGGTTGTGCCGAATCTTATATACACTTCAGCATTGCATAAATATTTGATTCACTGAATATAATAAAGGCTTTCGTTTCTCTTATAAATATAATATTTCAAACAATAAAAAAAGTAAGTTTAAACTGTTTAAAATATTTTACAATTTTCATCCATCAGTGAACAAAATGGGGGTTTGTACGAAAAAATACATAAAGTTATTATTAAGTTAACATACACATAACATTAAAAAGCCTCAGTAGCACGATGGTTCGTGCGTTGAATTATAATCGAAAGATTACATAAACAGCACTGGGGCAACTCATGTATATACAAATTTATTTCTGAAAGGGTTATATATATATATTTATCTTCATTTATTTGTATATATAATTCAATATCAGAACCGATATTCAATTTTTGTTGATTTTCAATACGAAGCATTTTAACAAAGATCCTTACATTTCAGTCCAAGACGCAAGTCTCTAGCTCTTCTAGTATCTTCAGACGGACATGGCTCATTCAACTTCCCTATTTATAAGGATTCAGAATATATATACAATATGAACCTAATATAAATATTGTGGAAATTACACACGTAATAACAAACCTATAAATACCTTTACCATTTTTGGTGACGGGTATAATAAAATGGAAAACCATAAAACTAAATTAAATTAAATTGATGAAAATAATGCTGGAACTATTGTAAAAATCTACATTTCAATACCATCTAAAGTGTGCAAATGAAATAAATTTTTTATTCTTAAACAACAATAACAACCACATCAGCGCAACAACAACAAAAACTAAGCACACACATACATTTAAAAAATAAGAAACCCCTAGCAAAGACTCTCCTGGTTTATGGAAGTTATTGAATTTCAAAACGAATGTAAAGCGAAAGGGTTGTTATTTAGACATGTATACGAATTGAAATGCAACATAAAAAGATTCGAAGAGAAAAAGTTGACATAAGTAGCATAAAACTTACCGCACTATTATGATTCCAGAATATGTAGGCAGGAGGTTCAGGTGAATTTAAAATGATGCACGTTAGATTTATGGTAGAACCACTTTCTATATAAAGATCGGGAGCACCTACAATTTTCGTTAAAGGTTCTAAAAAATAGATGAAGAAAAACAAAAGAATAAGTTATATTTCACTGAAAGTTTATTTTTTATAAAAGATTGTAAATTTCTGAACAAGAAAAATGCTTACCTACGACTGTAAGCAGTATGTTATGACTCATATGCGGCGTAGTTGATACTTGACATTCATATATTCCTGAATCTCTATGTTGTGGATATTTTATCTGTAGTATCCAGTCTTCTGTCTGCGGCTGATGTATTGCACGAAATCTTTGATCTGATGTGTAGGTGTATCGGCCCACTGTTAATAGATGTATATCACGATGCCGCACCCATGAAACTTGTAACAACATCTGTAATAGAATAAAATTACAAAAAAAAAAATTGTTGCCTTTACATCTTTGTATTTGCATATTTTACGTTAAATTTGGGGCAAATAAAATAAAAACTGTGCCGGTATGTTTGTTATGGTTAGAGTTTTTGGGAATAAACTTAAATAAAACGTCCTACATATACTGGGGAAAAAGGATATTCTTAAATTTTCAAAAACTTTAACATATTTTGCATTTTTTAATTATTATAATACAATTGACTATTTGTTATTCTATACGAGGTCTGTTCAAAATAGAAGGTGAATTTTAATTTTTCTAAAAAGTTTATTTATTTATTTACAATTCCCAAGCATTTATTATCCGTTAATTTGAATCCATGTTTTTATTGCAAAAACAAAATGCCAACTAATCTTTTTTTCCAACATATCATGAAACAAAGTTTTGTTCATTGTAACAAAAAACATAATGTGTTGCTCAAAGAAAAAACTATTTTTATACACTCAATCGAACGCCCACTCTTAGACAAATATGAAGTTTTTTTTAAAAAACGCACACACTTGCGTGCCTATACACACGCACACACACACAGATTTCTTTGTCGAACAATAAGGACATAACTTAATGCAAGCCATTTGCAGGTTCTTTAATGATCACTAATAAATTTTAATCAATATATTGATGTGAATCTTAACTCTACAATTGTTGACGATTATTTCAGCAAATAAAATTTTTAAGCTTTCGTGTTCGTCTGAAATCCGCAATTTACCTCCTTTTTAGCCTTAAAAAGATATCTGTTCTTAAAAAAAAATAATGGCGGATTTCTTGTATTTTACAGGTAGCACAATGGGACCATATCAGGACCCAAGTGAGCTGGAATCTAATCTTCCCTTTACCACCACCTGCATTTCACTTTACGTGAAATTTTGTATAATTCAGAGAAGGAAAGTTATTTTTTTGTTTTTGTTTGTTAATTCATACAAATAAATTAACAATTTTTTTTTTGCTTCCACAAAGGAAAAATTATCACCTGTCTAGTGTGTATGAGTGAACACATATACATTAAATATTGTTTATGAATGTGTGAAAAGAAATTAGGCTTACAATGCGCCACCACCTCCTCTAACGAGATAAACTGACAACCCAACAAACACAACAAGTGGCATTGATATTTTCTTTCAAACAGGGTTTTCATTTATAAATTTCATATTTATTTACATATTATCTTAGCATATAAGTTTACAGTTTTCGAGATTCTACATGATATAATTTTGATAACAAGAGTTCTTAATATTATTTTTTAATTGTTTAAATATTATTGGAAAATATACATGTATATTTTGAACTATCTAAGGATAATACATATATCCATGTCATTTTCAATTTAATACTTTGCGTTTCTGAGTTGCAATTAAGCCAATTATATGCATTCTCTTATAAGTTGATAAGGAGAATTTTGAATGGATTTATGGAAATTGTTGTTCAGTTTTTTTATGAAATCCATAAAAAGTTCATATCCGGTTTTTTGCGGAGAAGATGGTTTAATATCTCTATTTTTTATATATAGTTGTTTTTTGACCAATTTGCAATTAATTAATGTTTATTGATAGGTGTTACCTTCGGGCTAGTAATGGTCATTCCAAAATTTAAATAAAACAAAAACTAATTCATTTTATTTTCAAAGACAATACCAAGCTACAATATTCTGCTGCAATAATTTAATTAGTTAAAAAAGTACTGTGATATTAGCGTTAAGTTTGACAAATAAATTTGTGTTGTATTGTTTTTATTTTATTTATTTATTTATTTTATTTATACAAATTATGTGTCGTGGAGTCCAGTTTTGATATATTAAAGTATGAATAAATAAAACAACAGCGAAATTTAAAACAACAAAAGTTTGTAACTCAAAATATTATACCTACTAATTATTTGATATGAAATTTATTAAATTATTGTGTTTTGTTGCTAGATTAAGCTAATAAAAATACCCCTGAAGAAGTTTGAAACAAACAAACGAAACGTTGGGTGCTGAAAATAAAATGAATTAGTTTTTGTTTTATTTAAATTTTGGAATGACCATTACTAGCCCGAAGGTAACACCTATCAATAAACATCTCTATTTTTTGTTTGTTTATATTTTTAAGACATTTATTTTGAATGATTTCTAATTTCTTCAAATGTGTTTTTGCTTTATTGTACCAAATGGGCAATTTGAAGTAATTGCCGCACTGATGGTTCTAACTTGAGTAAAAACCCAGATATTAATTTAAGGTTTTCAACAATTCCAAACAATTGGTTTAAATAGAAAATTTTTATGAAAACCACTCAGTTTTTTGAGTGATTCCCATACAATAATTTCTACTCAAATAGTCATTTGCCTGTATTGTGGAAACTGCACCTAAAGAATTTTTTTTATAAATATTATACTCCGATCGTCTCTATTATGGAAACACTTCTCTAATAATCAATTGAGCCAAAAATTTAAATTAAAGAAAGCTAAAATTTATTTCTTCTTTAAAGAAACCCGTAGTTTTTCAAACCTTTAATTTTGTGTTTGCTGGGTATGCCATCATAACTCATAGAACAATTGTTTAAATACAAACAATATGATGGATGAAAGTTAGAACTTGCAAACATTTGTTAAACGAACAAAAAATCACTTAAAAAGAAAACTTGTTAATAAACTTCTTCGTGCCAAGAATAAAAACAGTAGAAGGGGAACACACACAAGAAATAAATAAAGAAACCTGATAATAACTTTCAAGCCACAAACAAACACACAAAAAAAGTTATGTAATTTTTTTCTTTGTTCAACAGTGAAATCTATTTAAAAGTAACAATACAAAAATATTTCCAGAGGAGTCCATTTTTAAAATGTATTACGGTTTTGAACTGCAGTTTTGGAACGAAACGTCAAAGTAATTAAGAGGTGTATAAAGCGTAAAGTGTTAATAGTTCTGTATGTTTGTCTGTAGAGTCAAAACTATTAAATAATATTTTTAAGGTTTCCTATCTCGAGATAACATTATTTGCAACTCTTCAAGATAATCGCAACAGACGTCTTAAGTTATCAGCTTTTCTTCTGTCGAATCGGCAAAAAAAATGTTCTTCCGTATATAAAATTAATCTAGCTGAGGAACATGTCACTCAATCTTTAGACTAAATTTTCTTCTAGCTTTTTCTTAATTTAAAGAAGAGTTAAATGCGACAACAGCTAATTCGTCTCTTCATTTGGAAAATAAAACATAAAACAGACTAAAAGAAATTATTCACAATAAAAGATTTCTAAACCTCCTTCATGTATGTCCTGCGAACATTAATAAAAACTTTAAAATTAATATAATAAATATTTAATGAAATTTAAATCATATTAATGATTTTTTTAATAATTATCAGCCATTTTCTTTTACATTTTTGTTTTAATATTATCGCACTACGAAGCGTATGAGTGTTATTCTCTTTTGAAAACCAAGAAATAGTCATCATACGCACCAGCAGCCAGTTATTCTTAATTAGTCTTGTTATCGTGCTTAATTTTTCCTTAATCTAGCACTGAAAACTAAACAGATATACCCCAATTTAAAAATATATTTTCATTCATGATTTACTAATAGAAGAATTAGTAAAATGAAAACCATCCCTTTAGGCCACACATACACATAAACCTCAGTTCATGCGAAACATCAAAGCTCTCTTTTTTCTTCCCAATTAGTATCCACTTTACGAAAATTGTAAAGATGGACAATTGAACGCTGATGAGAGGTGTAGCTGCCTTGAAATCGGTACTGATACGTTCTGCTAAACAGTTTGGATAGAATAATAATATTTTTTAACATAAAAAAAATAACTCTTAGTAATTTGAATTTTCATTAATTTAATAAAACTGAACTTGAGCCTGATAAAATTACTTTTCATATGTACATTCTACATTTTAATTAGTTTAAAATTTTTTATATTTTGTTACAAAATTTCGAATTTTTGAAATCAAGTTCAGAATGAAAACTAAGCTGACACAAACATTATTTTTGAGTATCTGCTTGAAACACTAAATCTAGTGCTCTAATAGAAACATCTGCAAAAATAAAAATATGTGCTTAACTTCAAGAATAGAGTTATTGTTTTAGTGAGAAGTTTTTAAATGCAATGAAATTTCTAAGAAATCAAAGACAAAAAATTAAAATTGGAAAACGTTTTAGAAACTCTACATTAATGAAAAAGGGGAAAATCCCAGTTATGACACATCAAATCTACATACAAAACACGCAACGTATTTAAGATAATAGAGCCATTATTAAGATTTTACTGTTAATAAAACAGCACATTTAAAATGATTTGTTTTGGTTTAAAAAAAAAACTCCTTTCCATTTGGTAAATGTTTGTCGGTTGATGTTGCGTGTTTTTTTTTTCAACTAATTTATCATAAAAGTGAACATTTTCATCATGCTACTGTTCGTTTGCGGATGTTTTCTTGGTTTTGAAATTAATTACAACCATCAAAAACTGATTTATAACAATTTTGGGAGGGAAACTTATGTGGCGGCGAATGTTGAAAGGTACGATTTGTATAAAGGGTAGACGGAAGTTGCCATGACGATAATTGTTTATTAATTTATTTTTTTACTTACAGTTTTGTTGCCTAAATTTTTAACTCGACAATTTAAATAAGCCGTTTTTCCCAACAGCGCTGTAACATTCTTTGATGCACCCTTATCAAAATAGGGACCATTTTGTGAATTATCCTGTAGTTCTATTGAATTGCGATTAAAGCTGGATGTTTTGTGTGAGCTACTGCTGGAACTAGTAGTGTCTAAGTTTAAAGTGGTAGCTGTGCTACTACTTCTCGTTGAAGTGCTGGTGGACAAAGTTGTTGGTGTTTTTTGTGTTTTCATATTAGATGTCACAATATTGTTGCTATTGTTGACATTGGAATTTCCATTACCAATATTATTGGCATTACTATGGATGACAGCATTTCCGTTTCCATTAATGTTTGTATTGGCCGAACCGATTTCATTGAATATGGCATTTGCATTATTGTTAGCACTATTTGTATCTTTGGGTTTGTATGTCTCTCTCTGCGCGGCTAAAGCTGCAATGGAAACAAATATATGTATAAATATTTTTAAAAAGGATTTATTTCAATTTTAGATTAAAAAAATTTATTTAAAAAGTCTCAAAGAATGTCTATTTGTTAATTACAGTTTTTACACAAAAAAAAGTTGAACGTGTGGAAAACTATTTAAATTGATGCCTTTAAATACATATATAACAACTATGTATATTGTTATTTCTTACGGACGTTTAAATATATTATACTCATTAGTAGTAAAAAAGGAATCTTTATCATGATTTGCGAAAAATATAAGTTAATCCTGGCAAACTAAAAATTTCTACATAAACATATGTTGTAAGTTGCGAAGAGTTTTAATTAATAAAATTTTAATGTAAGAAAAATTCAAACTTAATGTTAATCCTTTCCAAAAAGAAGTTTACATGTCAATATATCCTTTGTTTTGGCCAGCAAGTTCATAAAATCAACAATTGCATTTTAAACACTTTCCAGATAATTCTTTGAAGCCTTGTGGAATATTTAATTTTAATCGCTGCAAGGACTTGGCTTACTCTCATGTATTCTTTATTTGAACAAATATGTATCATATCAGAATGAGAACTATCAGAAAGTAACATATCGTAAAATAGTTCTAAAATTATATTATAGAAGCTTGTGATAAATTTCAGTTGAATCGCTGCAAGGACTTGGCTGACTCTCATATATCTTTTATTTGTGTGCGGTTTATACAAGCCGAACGAGTGTTTTGAGTGTAAATTTTGTATTAAAAGCACTCAGTTTTTTTAGTGGATTTCATAAAAAATTTACACTCAAATCACTCGTTCGGCTTTATGAATCGGTTATGAATTACGGGGTAAGAATTTTGAAATACATATGTACATTTAAAATCATATTTGTAAGTCTTTTTATAAATTTAATATCAATTACTTTTAGGATATACATAACTCCTTTATACCCTTTATTTTAAGAACTAAAAATTTAATGCAATTGTACTTAGTATTTGCTAAGAATTGGAAAATAGTCTTAAAACTACGTTTGCATGTATTCTGATGAATTTAAGTTCAATCGATACAAAGACAAAGCTAACTCTCATATATCCTTTATTTGAACAAAAATTTATTTTTAGTAGAAAGAGAACAATTAGAAAAAGAAAATCCTAAGATAATTCTAAATATATAATTTAGATCCTTCTTATAAATTATAAGGACTTGGCTAAGGATATACGCGATCCTTTATTTAAAAAAAAATAATAATTTTAAGAGAGAATAAAAATGATTAGAAAGCATTTTTCTAAATTATAATTTAAAACTTTGTAATAAAATTCAGTTTAATCGATGCAAGGACATCTTTCATATATCCTTTATTTGAAAAAATATAGGCTGACTTTCAAAACGTTTGTATACAAAGTTCAACTATAAAACCGATGCCTTATTTGCTTTCTTACTGCGTTAAAAATACTTGGCGGCGGCGTTTTGAAATGGTATACATTGTATAATCGTTGTACTGCGGCGTTATGAAATGTGCTGCTTTGTTCAAACACAAAGCAATTGACGTTTTGGAAGTCACCCATATATTTAGCTACTATTTATTAAGATTACAATAATTCACTTAAAATTTGTATATATCTTTTAAACCATATTTTTTAGTCTTTTTATAATAATCACTTCTAAGATATATATGTACATTAGGGCTATAACCAAATTTTTGGCATAGTACCACGGAGTGGCCAAGAATGTTTTAGTAATGAAAACACCTATCTCCCGTTGTTTTGCAATAAAAACCTCACGCAGGGAAGCAAATTTCTAAAACCTTCCAAGAAATTTTTTTCAGAAATTTTTTTTTTGTATTTACACAATATTCATGTATTAATTTATTCTATGTTTACATAATAGTTTTAAATTTATATACAATTGAATGAAATAAACTTTAAGTTTAATGTTCGCCATGATTTACACAGTGGATAAATATCTTGTACAACTTTGCTGCAAAGGAATTGCTGAAGGTTTTTCAATGATTGTTTGTAGTTTGTCTAAAATTTGTTTGTAGTTCTTCATAGTTATTTATTATTTCCTCAACAAAGTCATATGCTATTTCTGGTGATGAAGTTTTTTCAGTTATCAACTCGTCCATAACATGTCTTAATATTAAGTCCAATATGTGGTGGTGACAACTAATATATTGTGGAGAAGGAAGACGTGTTGAATTATAATAATTTTTTAAATGGGCAACAACACCATTTTTGCTTCCTGTATGAACACTTGTAGTGTCGCAGATAACCATTTTAATATTTTGCCATAAATGAAATTTTGTTAGGACTTCATTTTGACTTTGACCAGACTTTAGAATTTTTTTGGCCATTTAGACCACTTTTCTTGAAAGACATCTTTTATTAATTCGAACAAGCAACAAAATTTAATAATATATAAATACTCAACAATATCCATGCTTTCTAAAAAATATGTTTACAAATATCGTGAGATAAAAATGATTGTGTTCAAACTTCAACCCGATCCCTGCATGAACTTTTTCTGACGATCCACAAAAATTATCATATTTTTTATTACATAATAACTTTTAATGTTTTACACGATTATACTATGCCGTTTTTGATATTCGCAAAATGTGTGAAAAAGTTTTCGCCCTAATGTATATAAACCTCCTATATATCCTTTATTTTAAGAACAAAAACTTTAATTCCTATTATGACCGGAATTAGCCAAGAATTGGCAAATAGTTTTAACACAATTACAAATACAAATAGAATACGCGACTTATTTCTACTAATGGATGATAGCGTATTATATTTGTATTTGTAATTGTGTATTAATAGAATATATAATGACGTTCAACGAAACTACCTAACAAGTAGTGAAAGCATTTGCACATGAATACTGACGAGGTTTAGTGGCTTCTATCGAAAACAACGTTTGTTCTATTCAGCCAGTGCTGTTGAAAAATCTACAAAAGGGATGTATAAATATTAAATTTTTCCTTTGTTGCTCGAAATATGTTCATAATGTCTACCTAATATTTCTCTGTTTATAAACATTCACGAACTTTAGCCTGTATAAATATTAACAAACATTAATAATAAACAGTTCGTAGTAATTTAAAAAATTACTTAATATACATACATATAATGAGTTTTTTTTTTTTTTTTTTTTTTTTTTTTTTTTTTTTTTGATAGGCTTAGTTGTGGAAAGGCAAGGAATATGTTAAGTCTTCAATTAACAAACTCTCCACACGACATGTTTCTGTATCATTCTGTTACTAAGGAAGAGCAGCCTGACTTTTTGTGTTCAACCTTTTATATCATAAAAATTAGTGTCCTTTAGTTTGTTTCCTACATATATTTTTTTTAATAAAATGGAAAGTTTATTATCTTCTCATTTATTTGGGGTAATATGAGTACCTTTCGTTGTAATTTTCTTTCGGATAAATGTAACAGTAAAGATGGGTATACAAGAGTTCTTGGTTTGATCACGTTATCTATTCTTTGATTTTATTTTAAAATTTTTTATTAATCGGTGAATGTTTGGCTTTTGTTTTAGTTTTTTAATTAAATTTTTAAAGTTTAGGGCCGTAGCAAAAATATTAAGTTGGTTAAAATTTATCAAATATTTTACAGTAAAATTTTATTTCTTTTTTTTGTTTTGCAAACATATTTCACACATCCTTTGTTACTGGTAACTGTTTGTGACTTCACTGGGAAGTTGTGTCATTTCTTCGTGACATTTGACTTGGTTTTATAAAAACTTGTTTTTTTATTTTTCTGTTTCTGCTCTTGGTGGAAAATGATTCAAGTGTATTTCAATTTTGCGTTTATTCAAATTGGTATACAACAAAATGTGTACAAGAGAGAATACAAATCAACAAGACAGTTGACAGATAAGATAACCAGTTTGGCGTTGATGTTAATTTAAATTGACAATAACCTGGGCGTATGAGAAGCAATAACAAACGAATAGGATATATAGTCCGCACACACATCTACGTACACATGTTTTTTGTTTTGTTTGAATCTTGATATTCAAATAATTTATATGCAACAGCACCTACAATTTAATTTATTAACATTTGTTTATTTGCACAAAAACTTTTCATTATGTTTCATCTGTTTTCATTTTTTTTATATACTAAATAAATAAATCCATTTTTTTTGGAAGAAAAATATGATTTCCCGAAATAAAAAAATTACAAAAATATTAGCGTTAAAAAAAAGAACAAACCAAAAAATTCTTAATGAAAAAAAATAAACTATTCCAATTTAATATAACCTTTCAACGTTATTAGTTACACTTAACAAACTTTGAACGCAACCAAACATGAGATAATTCATCAGTATGTTTGCATGTTTGATTTTCTCATCAACATAAATAAACACGAAACAGTCAATGAAGCAGCACACAGTGCTTTGCTTTGGACAGAAAAAACGGCAAGAGAAAAATTTTACACAATTTGTACGAAAACATTTGTCTGTATATACTTTTGCAAACTTATTTTCTGCGTAATAGTTCGTAAAAAATTCATACCGATTAAATCGAAATTTATCATAAGGTTTATTAAAAAATTTGTTTAAATAAGTTTTAAAGTTCTGAAAGTAGTTAACATTTCCTTGGTCATTGTAATCATAATAATACTTAAAAAAAGGGATATATATGAGGTTGAGTTATCCTTTCACCGATTCAAGGGAAATTCATTATGAAGCTTAGAAAGATTGTTTTAGAAGTACTAACCACTTATCAATGTACTCTAGTCAAAATTACAAGCTAAAATTAGTTATTTTTTACAAAGGATGTATGGGAGACATATGCCTATCCTTATACCGTTCATATTGCTGTTTATCAAAAGGTTTATAAACATAAGTTTAAGAGCATATTATCAAATATATGAGAATGCTGATCATAACTGTACCATATTTTTAATTCTTAAAATAAAGGATATATGGGAGGTGCGAATATCCTAGCACCGATTAAAAATTGAATTTATCACACCACTTGCATATATAGTGTATAAACTATTTACAAATTCTCAGTAAATTCTTATGATAATTGTAGTTTCGATAAAATTTTTAATATGAAGGATATGTGAAAGGTTGATATATTCATGTAGCGAATAAACTAAAATTTACCATAAGGCTCGAAATTATAGTTTTAGAACTTGCCACCGGCTTTTGTGCGTTCTGATCATACTCTGCTCTTAAAATTCTATTTTTTTTTAAATAAAGGATATATGGGAGGTAGTCATATCCTTCCACCGATTAAAATGAAATTTTACACAATGCTTTAACATAAAATTCTGGATATTATTACATTAAATTTTTTGATATTTTATTATATTTTTTGACTAAAATGAAAGACATTTGCTACAAATCTTAAAAATATTTATAAATTTTGGCACAGCAGCTGATCGTTATTGTAGCTTATTTTTAATATATATATATTAAATAAATAAAGGCAGGTCCTTGCAACAATATTTTTTTTTTTTTTTTAATCAAAAATAATATAATTTCTCTAATTTTGTCAAGCCTGTTGTCTTGCGAAACAACACACCTGCAGCGTGTTCAAAGCAGAACAACTTAATTTGGTCGCATGTGAGACTGTTTGTTCTTTTATTATTTCATTTAACATAAAATGAATAATTATAACTTTTTATGGAAATTATTGCTTATGATACACATATACATACATTAACTCATATTTAGTTTATATGACCTTGTTTTAGTTTTTGTATAGTCATAAATTTTAAACGAACTCAAACCTAATTTTCTATGAACATGAAAAGCCGTCAGTTTAATTTACGAGTAATTCTGTAATTTATTGTAGGGAAAAAACACCATAAACTCACCTGAATTTCCCGATAATACAATTGATATTACAAACAACATTGTCAGCATAATACAGGTTAATTCATGCCTTAAGAAGCTGCAGTACAATGAACTTCTAGCTATGCTTCTATATACTGATGATGTTGATGATAACGTGTTGTTAGTAGTGATAATTGTAATTATGACATGCGCTAATTTAGTCTCTGTAAAAGAGAATGGTATTGCATTTCATCTCAGCTGATGTTTCTTTTCACGGTTTTAATTGTAAAACTTTTATTGTATTTTAATGATGGTTTTATAATTTCAAACTCAATCTCACATACAGCCTCTAAGTTTCGTAAGTGTATTTTGCTTCTTATTCTATTTGCGAAGGACTCTGTGGAAATTGAATGCTTTAAATGAAATTATTTCATAATATTTAAAAAATATCAAATTCTGCCAATTATTTGTTATTTTTGTGTACATTAAATTGTTTTTTTAAATCTTTATTGGCTGCCACTGTCCTTGAATTTAAAGTTTTCTAAAAGTTTTTTTTTAGGATCAAGAGAGTCTGGTTTTTTGCTTATATATTTGTACAGGACGCTGCTTATTCTGTTGCTATGTCATGACGAGGATATTTTTTAAACAGGATGCAAATGGTATATAACATGATGCTGATGGTTTTTCTTTGTTTATTTTAAATGTCCAAGTATCGTTTTTGTTTTTTTTTTTTATTTGTGGTAAAAATGCTTTTCTCTTTATGTATTTAACATTTTTTTTCTGTTATCTTTGAGTTTTCGCTATTGTTTTTGTGATTTACTTTATCGTTTTACAACGTAATCACAAAAATATTTATTCATTTATTTTGTTATTTATTTATTTTGTTGATGTGTGCTTTTAGTACCCCACTTGTTTTTCTGGGCTTTTTAGTATTGATTGTCCTTGTTAGCTGTAAATAAAACAAGAAAGCGAAAACAAGTTTTAAATATTAACTTCATGTTAATAAGACAGCATTTAAAGTAAAAGGACTTTTCAAACTAAAATTTTTGTATTCTCAAACAAACCATGAAAGAAGAAACTTTTAACTTTTGTATTGTTTTACAAGATTTAAGGCAAGAGATTATATTGCAAATGATTTAGAACGAATTATTATTCTATTTTAGGACAATTTTTAAATGTGTAATATTTTGTTACAAATACTCTTATGTCATAAAATAATTTTTTGGTAAAACATTTTCTTCTAATACACAATTATTTGTATTGTAATCAACAATAACCATACAATTACAGTTCAAAGTCAATCCTGTCATTTTTTATTAAGATAAGAGTAGAATTTGGTGAACCTGGCCCTTTATTCATTTAGATTTCGTTTGTTTTGTTGTTGCATTTGTCGTAATGAAATGAGACTATAGTTTTTGCTACGAATACAATGGGAAGTAAACGAAATGAAAGATATGACCACTAGGATCAAGAACATAATAGTAGAATATATTTAAAGCTTAACATGAAAGATATATGCAAGATAATAGCTGTAGAAACTTAAATTTTATATACAAATAAAGGATATAAAAAAAGGCAGCCATACATATCCTTTTGTATATTTATTTAAAATCAACCAGAAAGGTTAATGACATAATTTTAAAAGTAATTAATTGGTCGATCTTTTTTCTGCTCATAATTATGGAAAATATTTAATCATACTAAATAAAGGACATATATGGAGGTTGGCATGTCCTTTCACCAATTACAATAAAATTAATTTCACGTCTAAAAAGAATAATAAGTAAAGTAGTTATAAGGTTTTTGTAGAATTATGATCATAATTGTTGCTAAAAAAGAAAGGATGTATGAGGACTCTGCATTTCTTTCCACCGATTTAAATGAAACATAAAACATTGAATAGAAGTATAATTTAAAAAAAGTAGTTACCAATTCATATAATTATTGATATTTTAATTTTATATTTTTTTTTATTAATACATACAAACATGTGTATGAATATCGAGGCATTGGCGCCATGCGACAACCAATTTGACCTCAAGTTAAGTAAAATTTCCTAAATTTTAGTTATTTTTTTTTTATTTATTATTTTGTAGCATTCTATTAACTGCTGAAGGCATATCACTAGACACTAAAGAACACTATTCCGACACCGATTCATGCTGTTGCAAGCTACCGTACCATGGTATATGTTTATATGTTTCCTATGTTTACGAATAACAGATTTACACTAATTAAATAAAGCCCGAACTAACCAACTAACTAAAGATTTTATTGAGTTTTTTCCTTCTCCTGTAAAGTGGCTAAAAGTTGAGATATGAAAGTTAATATGTCTATCTAACACCAGAGGCGCTGCTACACTGCTCAAAAAATTAACAAAACTACGCCATAGCAGAGCAGTAAAAGAGTTAAGTCATCTAAAATTTCAATATCCATCTTCTCTATATACTTTTACCTAAGATCTGGCACAAGGTTTTGCTTAAAAATAGGCTTCATCCCTTGATTGCTGGTCCAATAATTTCATGTTAACAAATTTCATATTAACTGCTACAATAATTTTAAGCACTCAATCCAGCTTCCTGGTACTAAATACGATACAGATGTTGCCTTCGAAATAAACAACTTTGTTTCTGTTCTGTCGCTAACTTTTCTTATTTTTTTCTTTGATAAATTGTCTCAAATCCAAATCTTAACAAATCTTACAAACTTTATCCTGTTTTTTGTTCAGTTAAACCTCTTTAAGCAAATGTTAAACACAAATTAAATGTGTCAGAAATTTTATTTTTGCATTAAATCTTGCATTAGTTAAAAAAACCTCTTAAAAAATTTCTTATAAATTAAAAATAAAATTGTTAGAAATTTTCAAATACTTTAACCAAAACCAAAATATTTCAAATATCTTAAAACTAAGCTTAACATGGTTGTTTTTTTTTTTTTTTCACAAACTCCAATTGTTGGCAAAATTCCAACAAAATTTTATTCGAGCAAAAAAAAAACACACCAAAGCCAAAATAAAAAATATGTGCATACCTGCAGTATTAGGATGTTGATAATGTTTGTGTTCGGCTTGAGTTAATATCCGTAATTAGAATGGCGTCGTCACAACAACAATTATAGCAACAATGTGTTGTTGATTTAAGTTTCTTTTCAAATTTCCTACAAGACGCAGAATATTCACGTTTTGGCTGGCTGACATAAATTTGCCATTATTTCTTATTACTTCAAAAACCTTTTTTTTAAAGATTTTTTATCAGAAATTTTCAAAATTTATTTTACCAAAAAAATCCACACAAACACTAAATTGTATTCTCAAATATTTTTTGTCTTGTTTTTCGTTTTGTAATAAAACGTTTTAATGTTTAATGATGAACAAACAGAACAGCTGTTGTAGCAATGGAGCCGCCTCACAGCCGCTTATAATTTTCAGTAGTTTATCGATTTTTAAGCATATTTTTTACACTTGTACATCTAATTGTATTGATGGCACACCATTTACAGAATTTTTACTTTTTCCTATGCCCCTTAACATATACTTTGTTTTTGTACCCTTGCAAATTTGCAAGATATTTTAATTTATTTGTTTGATTTTACTTTAATTTAAATCACTGCATTTGTCAGATTTCGGAATAATTTTTATATGGATTTTTTACTTCTTTTTATTTCTTTATTGCTTGGCACCAACAGATTTTCACTTATTTATATACATAAATAGTTAACACACAAACATATACAAAATAATTTTTTTGTACTTGGGTGGGCTTTTCAATGATTTATTTATTCATTTTCCAGCATTCACTTTTCTCAAGGAAAACAGAACTTTTTTCTTTAGTTTTTTCTTTTAGTTTTAAATTCTTTGTATGGCGAAAAGTTTACTTTGGCAAGTCAAAAATAATTTTGTTTTGCCTTCAATTAACACAACTAAATGTGAGTTATTTAAATATTTATTTAGTACAATTGCTGGTACACGTTTTTTTTAATCATAAAAACAATTCAGTGTGTCAAGGAAAGGAGATTTTGTTTTCTCAAATTTTTACTTTATGTTTTTTCTTTTGTTTGGAACTTAATTTTTGCCTTTAAACATTGTTTAAACAATTAAATGAGAAAAAAAAAATTATTGTGTTGGTCACACTTTGCTTTTCGATTTTTTTTTTTTTAACGAAATTCCGTTTTTAGCCGAGACGTTGTTACTTTTCAATTGAATTAGAAACACTACCAGAAGGGATGAAATATATTATGTGAGTTTCATGCAAATGGAAGTGAGCTGTTAAAAAATAACAAATGTTGTTGCTCGTGTCTCAAAAGCTTCTGCACTTTAGAACTAAATATATTTACGTATTCGGGCAAATCCAACATGTGTGCCAACTTTTTCTGTTACAAAATATAATACGTGCAGTCCATTACAGAAGAGAACAAGCAAAATTCTTACAAAAGATTGTCCTACTTCGAACAAAAAAATATATATACAAAAAGAAAAGAAAAGAAACATATTTTTAGCACAACAAGAAACTAAATAACGGTTTTATATGAGAATTTAGAACTCTTCTCTTTATTTGCAAAAAAAAAAAGAAGAAGAAATAAAGCTTTTGGTATTTTCAGAGCTGAAACATTACCTATGAAATGGTAAAAAGGATATTTTTTTTCTCCATATAATTGTAATAAATAAATAAATAAAGAGAAACCAACTTTCAAACAAAAATGTTTTTTGGGACTTTTAATGTTTATTGTGTTCGTCTCAATCAAAAGATTGAACAATAACAGCCGGTTTTTCTTTCTCACAAAGTAATACTCATTTTGAGAGAATATGTTTTCTGTTAAATGAATTTGATATGACCAGGTATTTTAGTCTTTTCTTAAATTTAAACATAAAAATTGATTACTAAAGACGAAATTCTATTAAAGTTTAGTTCAGAACTGCACATATGACAACGTGTTCGATTTTCTGCACAACCAGATGAGGTGCAGTAATATTGCAAACCTATTTTATTTTTACGAATGTATTAAGATAATCGTCCTTTTTGGCTTACAGGATTGCAAAGATTTTTTAAGTTGAGAATTTAGAATCATTTGCCGTGTGCATTTAAAGTAATTTTTTATAAAATTATTTCTTATTTGCAACATAATCTTCCTAACTTGCAGAAGAATAATTTATAATTTATTTAGCTGCTGTTTTCACTCACAAACTGACGAATGACTTTAGTGTAAAATTTTTATGGAAGACTTTAAAAATTTTACACTTTAATCATTTGTCCATCATGTGGAAACAGTTGCGTTAGATTTTATCCTAATTTTCTTTTAATTTTGCAGTCAAGAAAAAAAAATAATATCCTTTCTAAAGGTATCCAAGACAATTTAATGAAATATGCAGGAAGGTGATGCATCAACTCATTATGAGTTAACGATTCCGATTTCCTTTGTTTAATATGCTTATTTTGCAGAAAAAAAACTAGCATATCTTAAGGCGTAGAGTTAAAAGTTTTTAATTGATATAAATCGAAAAAGCTATTGAGCCTTGAAGTATGAATACTTTTTAGTTTCTCATAAAAATGAAGCTACTACAAAAAAAATTTTGCAAAATAAAGTATTACTATATCTAAAGAAGCAATTAAGGATAATCTTAATTCTATGAAAGTTGACAAGCCGGCTTGTAAAATTTTAGTCTTCTTACCTCTTTTAATATGTTTTGCTTTCTCTATTTTTCTCATTTTATATATAACTAGATATACCCGGTGCGCTTCGCTACCCCCTCGTTATAAATAAAATTCTTATTGTGAAAATTTAATGACGATCGGTCCAGTAGTTAAGACTATATTACGATTTTTTATTTTCCTAAAATGGGGCGTGGTTCCACCCACTTTTCTCCTGGTACGTATTCCAAGTTATGCCAATACCATATGTACCAAATATCATCGACGGAGGTCAAAAAATGCCCAAAATATGTCGATATAAATTTTTGGGTTATATGGGCGGTGCCACGCCTCTTTCTCCAATCAAAACTTTATATTGCTTATTATTCCTTCCAGAGTCACAGTAACATGCTGTGAAAATTTCAGGAAGATCGGTCCAAGGGTTTGGTTTTCCTAAATAGGGGCGTGGTTCCACCCACTTTTCTCCTGGTACTATTCCAAATTATGCCAATACCATATGTACCAAATATCATCGACGTAGGTCAAAAAATGCCCAAAATATGGCGATATAAATTTTTGGGTTATATGGGCGGTGCCACGCCTCTTTGTCCAATCAAAACTTTATATAGCCTATGTCACCCGCCTGAATATTCTGAAGATTCTCTGAAAATTTCATCAAAATCGGCCCAGCCGTTTTCGAGTCCATTTCTTACATACATACACACATCCTCTTTTATATATATAGATTTTTTACACAGATTATTCTAAATACTGTTTTTTCCTTTTTTTCTTTAAGGTCTTTTAGAACCTGCTCGTTACTTAAATTGGTAAGTAAAAAAATTGAAAAAGAAAAACCTTTTTAATCATTTTAACTTGCAATATTCATTAAATATCCTTTATATGTTTAATCTCTTAAATGCTTTAATGCAGAAATTATATACATAAAAACCTTCACATTTCAACGATTTTCGTTGTCTGTAAATATTTGTTTCTCTCCTGCCATTTTCTTTCTAATGCTGCTTTATTTGTGTCGTCTTTTTCAGGTTTAAAATACTTTTTATTACTTATATTTTTTACAGTTAAAAAGAAATATATGGTGTTTCAAACTTTTTCTTTTTTTTATTGCGGTTTGAGTTTAATGTGATTTGATTGTCGTGGCGCCATTTTTACTTTTTTTTGCTATACATTTTACAGTTGTTTTAAAATTAATGGCTCTGCTAAACTACTTTCTAATATATTATGGATTTGTCCGTTTGTCTATTTCGTAAGATGTCTGTCTGCATCTGTATCTGTTATCCATATGTATGTGTGGCTGTGTTGATGCCTCTGCCCATACATTGACACCGCTTAATGGTCGATGAGACTTTATTTGTTTGTTCATTTTATTATTTTCTAACAGTTATTTGTATGAGTGGTGGTGATTGTGTTGGAGTGAGTGAGATGAATGTCTGGAGGATGTTAAACTGTTACAGCTGCAATGTTAATAAATTATAGAATAAAAAAAGTAATGTAAGCGTTACTGAACTGAAAAACTAATACAGGGTATTGCTGTTGGCAAGAACAATCATGATGCTGCTTGATGTTGATCATGTCCTTTTTTGCTTTTCAAATAGTTTTAAAAGTAGAGTAAAAAAATTGATTAATTTCAGTCTGTAATGGGATGGTTAGTCACATCTAACGACAAGCTGAAGTATTTTATAAATTTAAAATAATATAAGATTTTCCCTTTCAAAAAATGTATTTATGTATGTATAGGTATATGTATATGAATGTATGTTTAAAATTTTTAAAGAAAGGGTGAGAGAGTGAAGCAAAACAAGTAGTTATAGTGCTTTGATAATATTTATTTTATATAATTTAATTATTATACTGCAAAAATGTGGTTAACAAATGAAAAAGAGGGTATACGATGATTGCAAATGTTCTTGTACAGAATGAAACTTAGATTAATATAATACATGACTGTTATTATAGTTAAGAAACGTTTATTGGTTATTGTTGCGTTTTGATCAGTACTGTATATAAAATTATAGGAAAGTCCTTGCAAAAAATTTTTGAGGTATGTACTAATAGCGCAGTCTTAGAAATAATTACGGAGAATTTTTTCTGAACAATTTTTTTTTTTTTTTTCAAATAAAGGACATGCGAAAGTTTATCGTGTCCTTACACCGATTTGAAAAATAATTACTTTAGACATTATCTGTATAATGATAGAAATAACAGATTTTTTTTTTCAACACTATAATGAAAGTTGTAGGTAAAATTAGTTTTTTCTTATGAAGGATATATGAGAAGCAGGCATTTCTTTTCATATGTTGGTACTAAATAAACTATACATGTTAATAGTGCATTTCTAGATGTATTTGTGGAATATTGCTACGTTTTTATCATAAAATTCTATATATCAAACTAAGGATATATAAGAGGTAGAAATGTCCTTAAATCGATTTGAGGAAAAAAATATTACCCCAGGTTTAACATCGTATTTTAAGAAATATGTATTGATCTTCAGTACGAAAATTAAAGTTTTGAAATAAAGGATATACGAGAGGTGGTTTTATCACCCCACCAATTGAATTAAAATTCACTTTAGACACTATGCACTTAATTTTAAAAAACTACTTGCAGTACTACAATTATAATTTTATGTGAAATTTTATCATTTGGACCAGTGGAAATTAAAGCCAATAATCAATACTTATTGACTACATAAGTCCGATTTCTCAATTGTAATTGAGAATTTGTCTATAAAATTTTTTGTCACTCATTTGGACCAATGGGAAATTAAAGCCAAGGATCCATACTTATAGACTATGTAAGTTCGATTTCTCAATTATATTTGAGAATTTTTCTATAAAATTTATTTGTCACTCATTTAGACCAATTGGAAACTAAAGCCAAGGATCCATACTTATAGACTATGTAAGTTCGATTTCTCAATTGAATTTGAGAATTTTTCTATAAAATTTGTTTGTCACTTATTTAGACCAATTGGAAATTAAAGCCAATAATCAATACTTATTGACTACGTAAGTCCGATTTCTCAATTGAATTTAAGAATTTTTCTATAAAATTTATTTGTCACTCATTTGGACCAATGGGAAATTAAAGCCAAGGATCCATACTTATAGACTATGTAAGTCCGATTTCTCAATTGTATATGAGAATTTTTCTATAACATTTGTTTGTCACTCATTTGGACCAATGGGAAACTAAAGCCAAGGATCCATACTTATAGACTATGTAAGTTCGATTTCTCAATTGTATTTGAGAATTTTTCTATAAAATTTGTTTGTCACTCATTTAGACCAATTGGAAATTAAAGCTGAATGTCCACACATATTTCATGTTTTCGGCTAAACTCGAATCTAAAAGAAGATTGCAATTAAAGTCGCCATCTATGATCACATCTGTATAGAGCGGAGAGAGCCTTTCCATAATTTCATAAAGTGGAGATAAGTCAATTCTCTTATTTGGCCAATAAGCGATACAAACTAAAAGTTTCCTGTGCAAGCAGCATATCTCCAAAACCAGATATTGTAACATATCGCCAGAACTCGCTCGATTTGTACTTTTGATTCTACAGGTCAATTCACGTTTTACATATATTGCGACACCTCCTTATACATCCTCCCTGTCATTTCTGAATAGTCCGTAGCCATTCATCGATATCATGGTATCTGTTATGGAATCGTTAAACCTCGTCTCAGAGACGCAAATAATATGTAGGTCTGAGTTTTCGAAAATGTAACGGAATTGATCTATTTTTCCAAACAGGCTTTGCGTACAAAGAACTTTTACCATATTCGCAGAAACGTCTCTGGAAAGTGCACTTCTATCTCCCATTGAGGTCATATGTATGGTATATAAATTCTACATCACTGAAGGCAACGCTAATAGTAAGTGGGAAATTTTTATTTTTTATCCTTATCATAAAATAGGTATTTGATTGAAAAATTATATAACAGGATGACAAAAGTAAGTAGGTAAAGTTAATGGTCGCTAAAATATATGTGTTGGCAGAACGAGACATGAAATTAATCACAAGTATAATACAGTAGAAAAATAATATAATCCATGGCTGTTAGTATTTTAAATTCGAAAAAACTGCTTTAGTTCTTCAAAAAATTCGATATAAGTAGGATCATCAGTGTCATGTTTTTTAACATAAAGCAAACCACCATAAGTATATACTGATTTTATGGTACGGGTTTTCTTCATTTTTAGAGCTTCATTGTACATTTTGTGGTTTTGCGGCGTGAGATTCTCATTCTCATTTTCATAAAATAAATAAATAAGAGTCCTTCTAGCGATATTTTCCACTCAATTAAATTATTTATTCACTTAAAAATTTTGTTTCTTTGTGTAAAAAATACTGTACACCAGAAGTTAGTTCTCTATTACATAAGCTGTGAATTTTAGCAATTTTAGCAAGAAAAACAACAATAAAAAAAGGTATTTGGCGCCAAGTTTCTTAATCTATAATAAAATATTTATTGATGTCTTTTAATGTTTGATGAGTTTGCCAGGTTGTGTAAAAGTCCATTAATTGTTTATATTGTTTGTCAATCAACAACAAAGTTTTTAAGTAAATTTGTTATTATTGTTATTTTCGTTTCGTTTCGTTTTTATTTTTTTGTTTTTTTTTTTTTTTTGCGTTGACAAATGGAATTGTGTTTTGCTTTATTTTTTTGTTATCAGGTTTAAAATTGATGCTTCATTATTTATTCGTCCTTTTAGTTTCTTTTTATATTCCTTAAAAGTTTACTGAAGAACTTTGTGTGCATGGGGAGAGTGTTAGCCGAGTCAGTTTTCACGTTTTTGTAATTTTATTTTTGGGATAATTGCGCAATAAATTTTGGCATGAAGTTAATGTGTGTATGTGCCTTATTTCATTTCATATCTTATTTTTTCAATTTTGTTTTTATTTTTCTTATAAATATTTATTAAAGGCTAAGTACGAACGAAGGAATGAAGCTGTGTGAGTTCTTGTATGTTTACGATAGTTTTTGCTCTCTGTATTTGCTCTCTGTTTTTGTGTGTGTGTGTAATATTAACGTATTTAACCGTTCACTATGGGCTAAAAAGTTGTGGCGGTTTTTCTATTGAGCTATTTATTTAGTTTTAAAGACTTTATTTGTTTGCAGAAATATACTTAAATAGAAAATATTATACATCCTTGTTTTAAGGTGATGTTTCCACAATACAGGCAAGTGACTTGTGAAGAAATTTTGTATGGCAATCAGTCAAAAAACTAAGTGGTTTTCATACAAATCTTCTACAGAAAAAAATTGTTTGTATTTTAGAAACCGCACATAAATTTAGGAAATTAATTATATTTCAATTTTTTTATTGCTTCATATGCTTGGTGACTGACGACATTGTTAAAAATGTATTCGCAGACTTCGTTTTCAATACGATACCCATTGTGCAGGTGTGTTTATTATATTTTTGAAAGTTTTCTTTTACCACCTACAAATTTAGTTTGATTTATTATTAGATAAAATAATGTTTGCTCTCAGAATAATCCTTGAATAGCAAGAGTAAAACAGTAAATTGTTTTCCTTTGTTGAAACAAAGCTCGATCAGTTATTGAAAGTCCTAAAATTTTATTTAAATATGGTTTGATTTCTTTAATTTTTATTCAAATGAAGTCAAGCCGCTTCAATTTGCCTGCCAACATACAGCCATCTCTGCTGAAAAGTTTAATCGAAACAAAATTCTTGCACTTTTTGCCATGAATATATAATATAACATTTTTTCTTTGGAATTTGTTATAGATTTTTCTTCTTGCTGTTTTTCCCTGCTGTTTTGCAATTTTGTGTATTTATTTGTTGCAATTCAGTTTGTTTGTTTTTTTTTTTGTTCTTTTATTTGCATTTCATTTCCATCACTTTGCCATTTCATTGCTGGCGATATTTGTTTGTTTATTTTCGTATCAACTTTTCATACAACTCGCAGGATTTGCTCCAGAGCAAGGAAAAGTATAAGTTTAAGTGAGTGATATGTGTGTTTCTGTATGTTTGTGCGCTCTGTATGTATCTGCTTGTGAATATTTAATTGAGTTTATAAACGAACATCCAAATGTATGATTGAGTAGTTTTAATCTTCTGAATGTACACAATAGTTCCATTTTATTTTTTTTTTTCTTTTTGCATTTTACTTTTTGTTCGAAATAACAATATTACGCTAAAAGTGAAAGAGAACTTTTCCACTTTTCTTAATGTTTTTCTTTTATAGTTTATTTTTTATGTGTATGAACGAATTGAAACAACTTAAATGTTTTCTTAACAATTTTATGTCTTTCAATTTGTTTCAATACTAAAATATTCTTCGAACGAGAATAATACAATTTGTTTTTATTGTATTCCATTTTAGCTATAAAGAACTAAACTGTATTAAGTCAATTGAATATTTCTTGGGTTTGCGCAATTACGAATAAAAATTTGTGTTGTATTTGTGTGATTGCATTTAATGCAATTTGTGTTTAACCAATTGCATTTCTTTGTAGTCGAATTTTAATTTATTTTCTTAAATTATTAAAATTTTTTTTTTTTTAATTATAGAAGTTATTTGCTCTGCATTTTGTATTTATAAGGAAATTTTATTTATTGAGAAATTCACAACTTAAAATTTTGTATTGTATTTATTCACTTTCTTGTGTTTTGTTTTCAACTTTTGTTGTGTGTTAGTGTTTGTTTATATTTTCATGAATGGTAAACAAACATCCTTGTCTATCATTGTACAATTTTGAAGCATTTATGGGATGACTATTTTTGGTTTGAAAGGAATATGTCGAAACTTCTATTTTTAAATATTGACAAGTGCTTGACAAATTAATTAGGTGAACACAGTCTTAGTCATCCATAATAAGAACCGTCACATATCCTACTATATAAGGTTTTCCAATAGGGATGATATGATTTTTAAGTGACGTTTCGGCCATTTGTAATATGTCACGATCTGTCATTTTTTTTTTTTTTGTCATTTTATTCAGTAGTGTTTACAATTTTATCATGGAGAGATATACGCAAGAATAATGTTTCTAATTTTGTCTTAAAACAACTTGAAAACGATAGCGGGTTTCTTAAGAAAATCATCTTCTCCGATGGGGCTGACTTTCGTCTGACTGGTGCGGTAAATAAACAAAACTGTCGATTCTGGTGCGAAGAAAATCCACAAGTTATTCATGAAAAACCATTACATTCACCTAAATTGACAGTTTGGTATGCTTTTTGGTCCGGTGGAATCATCGGTCCGTACTTCTTTCGAAATGAAGCTGGTAACACCGTTACTATCAATGGAAAGCGGTATAGATCGATTATAACCAACTTCTTATGGCCAAAATTCGAAGAAGTTGATCTTGACAACATTTGGTTACAACAAGACGGGACTAAGTGCCACACAGCAAATGCAACAAATGAATTATTGGGAGAAAAGTTTGGAGATTCGATTATTTCAAGAAATTGTGATATTGAATGGCCTCCAAGATGTTGTGATTTAACACCATTATAAATACTATTTCTTGTGGAGTCATTTGAAGTAATTGGTCTTACGAAATAAACCAGACTCTTTTCAAGCTTTACAAGTCAATATTAAACGTGCCATTCATGAAATACGACTTGATTTATTGAAAAAAGTGCTCGAAAATAGGGTTCATCGAATTCGTTCCAGCAGAAGAAGTCGTGGAGGACATTTGAATGACGTTTTATTTAAAACTTAATTATATCAACTGTACTTCATATGAAATAAAAAAACTTTTCCAATTTCCTTAAGTGTGTTTTTTGTTAAAGAAATCATATCACTCTTATTGGAAAACCTTTTAAATGTTTAGCCTAGAGCACACTAGTGCAGTAGAATGTGTGTCAGTGGTCACTAGGTCGCGGACAACGATTAATAGAATTTTAAGAAAAAATTTGTATACAACAACGGAATTGCATATATTTCATTCAATTTCACATATTCAGAGATGTTGTGATGTTCTTTTTTAAGCTTGTTTTTACATGTTAAATTTGTTTTTGTTTATTTTTATTTTTTAAATGAGTATTTTATGCTTTTTTTGTATTTTGTTTTTGCAAAATAAATGTTTACCTTAATAACGATAATATCACAGTGAAAACAAATACATATTTTTACAATGTGAACTATTTTAATGCAAAGCAGAACTTTTTCTATTTATTCCACAAAAACTGCATACTCATGGAATTAATATTGATCACATAAATTAAGTGTTTGCAAATATTAAAAAAACGCATGGTTTTTATATCGATAAGTTGTTTTTTAATTAAAATAAACTTGAACGCTGATGAGAGGTGTAGCGGCCTTGAAATCAGTACTGATACGTTCTGCTAAAAACTGATTGGATATAAATAATAATATTTTCGAACATAAGTAGTCTTAGTAATTTTGAATTTTCATTAATTCAATAAAACTGAACTTGAGCCTGATAATATTACTTTTCATATATACATCAATATAAGTTCAAATAATAATTACGTTTATTCGTAATAATAATAATATAAAAATATTAAAATAAAGTTGCTAAAAGTTTCATAATGGATTTTACATGTATTTCTATAAATTAAGTTAATATATTTTAAATTTCATGGCCTTTAAACTTTCGTTTAATAAATTATTATATTGAAAAATTTAACTAAATCGGACTTTTTAAATTGCACAAAATAGTTTTGAATACAAAGAACTTAAGCCTGAATAATTCTGCTGCCAAAAATAAGATGACTCTGAAATTAACTCTTAAACAAATAATATATTTTTATAGATTTTTTTTGGAATCCAGCAAAGTTTGCACTGCGACTTTTAATTTCACACTTACCCGTAATAGATTTAATGTAAATGGTATAATATTCCACGTATTCTATTTCGTTAAGTAATTTTTATTAAATACCGCCCGGCCTCTAAATGTTGACTTATCCATAATGTTGAAGTCGTAAATGACAAACAACTGATTTACAAACTTTTAAACACCCATTTTATTAACATATTTATTTATAAACAAATATTCACCCCTATCGCGAAAAAATGTTGATTCGTAATTTATTCGTTTTTCCCGTTATAGCAATCGTGAACAACTCCCATGAAAAAATGTTATTCAGTCAAGAATAATAACGTGAAAATTTGTTCACTTCAAAAAATTCCTCTCACAGTGAATAATTTTTTTCTCACGAGTTTTTCCCCTTTTCCATTTAATGTATTCACTTTATTTTTATGGGGAACAGAACAGAACATGTATGTAGTTCTTCTTATGATTTAAATATTAAAGATTACAAATTTTATTTAAAGAAAAATGAATGATAATAATGCAAAAGCTGATGTATTGCTCAACAAAATGCAAAACAACAGGTTCATTGCCTGCGAATTTGGGAAACTTTAATTTGTTGGAATTATTGCGTTTTTGTAAACGATCTGAATTATTTTACCACATAAAAGTAAGAATGCAGTAAACAAACACGGTAACTAAACTATCGCTCCAATACTGAATATTTAGCTTTCCTTTTTTAAGTTTTCTTTAAAGTATAATTGCCCAAGTATATTTTTGAACAAAAATTTCTTTTAAGCTTCTATCGCGGGCTTTGAAGCGACCAAATCAAGAAATTTTGAAACGTTTGTTTCTTAAGTCTTTTGTTTTTGAAACGAAAAAACCTGACATTAAGTTTGTTTCTTAAGTCTTTTGTTTTTTTAAGTATTTCAATCGCCCAATGTATGTTAACCCCTAAAGTATGCTATTGATTTTGATTTCATTAACATACAGTATTGCCGGAACAACAACGGAGTTATTAAGCAAAACGTAAAAATATAATTGCATAAGTTGATAAAAAATGCTATACAATAGCTTTACCGCGGCAGTACCCGATTGCCACATGTCTTTTTATTATATTTTATATTTTTAATCTTCTTCCTTATTTTACATTCACTACGAAGTGAAAGCGGGAACCAACGTTCCCATGTAATTCAAGATACCAAATTTCCCTTCATGGGGAATGAAAATTTCATGGGAACATAAATTTCACATTTTGTTCACGATAGGGGTGATTAAGTTAAATAAAATCGGTTTTATACGTCTTTTAATTCAGTGAACGATATCGTTCGGCATCGGAGGCCAGACCGTTAATAGTCCATATTCTTAAGCATTAGTTCCACCCTCTTATATGAAGTATAACATAACAAACGAAAATTAGATTTTTATCATGATAAACGCAAATATGCTATTGCATGTTTTTTCCTGTGTAATGACTGTACGCCAAACTAAAATATTAACGCGTTTTAGAACTATTTAAGAATTTTGGCATCAATTTATCGGTGCATATTTTTGCATATTTTTGCATATTTTTTTCCTTATAGGATTTTTTTTGCATAATTCCGACTACAAAGTATATTTAGAGGGTTTTTTTAATTTTTGTGTTATTTCTGCGTGCTTTTTCTGCATATTTAGACTTATTTTTTTATGTGTTTTCTAGATATGTATATAAAACTATGTGCATATTATGATTTGTGTTCATTAATTTTTCTACATATAAAAAATGTGTCTTTAGCGGTATTGTCTCGAACTTCCTAGACATTCCTTTGTTTTGCAATTTAATTTTTAGTGCATTATTTCATATACATATTTTATTGCTTATTGCATGTTTTTGCATATATCCCGCTACAAAATATATTGTAAGGATTTTTTAGTTTTTGTGGTATTTTTGCTTGCTTTTTCTGCTTATTTATATATATTTTTTTAAATGTTTATATCCACTTTTAACAAACATAATAAAAATAATCAGTAATTTTTTAGAATTTTAAAACCTATATTTAGCTATTTTAAATTTAATATAATACACTCTTCCGCATTCCATTGTTTTACTTTAGAGTTGCTTAAAGGTTTGAAAATTCTTTAATAAATTTTAGGGATCAAAGTTTTTGGGGGACATAATTTTGCATATGTCGGACTGCAACGCGAGCTTAGTGCAGTGTTTATTCACAGCTTTAATAATTTTTAATACACTATAGTGATTTTTATATTGAACAGTATCACTTTTTTTAGAGTTTTTCTCCTAATTGTAGTTTATGAAAAATACAAAAAGAAAATTTTGCCAATTAATGGGAAAAATTTTTAAAATCAAATAGATGAAAGAACAGTCTGGCATTGTTTAATCAACTGCCCCCTCACCAGCACAAGCCAAAATTATACACGAATTTATTTGAATTCCATTTTAAAATCATATTTTTTATAATTTTGGTATTATATTTTTGAATTTTCGGAATTCTTTACTCGTGTTTCTGAATACTATGAAATACATATAAAATTCTCGTATCATATTTCCAATTGTGATCAGTATAAAATAAATTTCTCATACAATGAAATAGCGAAAGACACAACATACTCATGATTAGTGATAATAAAAATAATTTTGTTCTGTTCCACCATGCAGTGTGTGAATTTAATTAATTTAAATATATTTTCTTTCTACTTAGAATACAAAAAAGGATGTGCACATTTTAATACTTAAACAACTTTTTAAATCCAAAATTGTTCTTATGAACTTTTCGTTTTAGGAAAATTATTACAAGATAAATACCTCCTTTATTCAAAACACTAACAGCCGTATTCATAAAAATTTATTTCAGATTTATTGGCGGTTTATAAGCCAAAATTGTTAAAGTTGTATTCATAAACGAAAAAATTTTATTAGATAAACCTTTAGTAAACCATCAGTAAAGTCAAAAAATTTATTGTTGGATTTGCCCTTCTTTAAACCAAAAATAAAGTAACATTTTGCATTCATATTCAAGCAAATATAAAATATGTTAACATATACATGCATATGTATGTATATAAGTATGTAGATATGTAGCATGTATTAATACACATATTTACCATGTTTTCCATTTCATTTTCTGAAAGTTCTTGTTTGTTATTAGTTGCATCCATTTTAATTACACAATTTATAAATACGTTTTCTTGAAGCACAAATCAAAGAAATAAAATAAAATGCTGATGAATTATAGAAGTGATGAAAATTAAATGTAAACAAACTCATTATTCGGTTACCTTTGCTACCGTATATCACAAAAATTGATAAATGGTAACAGTTTCTTTATTGATATTCATTTAAAATTGCTCGCGAACTCATTTTTTATGTTTCTTATTTTGCAAACATTTATTTTTTATTAAATTTTTTTATAATTTATAGAAAAACAGATATCTACATGATTATCGGGCTTAGCAAACAGTGGTTTAAAGCATCACTAACAACTAAATGAGAACGACATAAAAAGAGAGTTGCCATACATATACATACATAAAGTCGCTACAATCGTTCAACAGCTATAAAACTGATATTGTTCCTTTATGAATACAAGTTTTTGTTAGTCATTATTAAGACGAAAAGTCTACAATAGCTAATGTACTCTGTAAACGTACAATAATATTTTTTTATGAATGCGGCCGTAAAAGTTTAATTTACTACAAAATACACTGGCCATGTATTCGTATTGCAATTGTTTCCTATAAATGCAGTTACATTAAAAAGTACTATTTCATTTCAATAAACATATATTTATTTATTTTCCAAAACACTAAAATTAATTATGTTTGTTAAATACAAACAGCAATTAATTTAGTTGTGAATGGAAAATATTTTTACGAAATAACAGAAATAATAAAATCACTTTGCAATAATAACAAAAAGAATTATAATTATTTAGTTGTTGATAACTTTGTTGCCTTATATATCTATTTTTTTTTTTTTTTTTTTTTTATTTTATTAAATAACAAACAAACAAGGAAATTAATAAATAAATTTACTTCTGTATTCGTTTTCAGTTTTTTATCAAGTATTTATTGATAAAAACAACACATTAATGTTAAGCTCTAAAAAGGTCAAAATATGTATGTGATAAATAAAATTTTGTGTAGATGCCTACACTGAAAGGAAAATTTTTCATAGATATTTTTTTACTTTTCTTATAGTTTTTCATCACTTTAATGTAGTTTTTCATGATACATTTTGTTGTTTTAATGTATGAATATAGTATTACCAATATTTTTTTTTTCAGTGTATGATTTCGTATACAAATGTAGTTTACATTTGTTATTTTCCCCAATTAAATTAATTTCTCATCCATACAAACACGCGCACACATTCATAAATTTTTAAATATGTTTTCTTTGCAATTTGTATATTATTATTATTTTTATTTGTAATGGGCAAAAATTCTGAATTTAATATGTTAAAAATTTGCAACATTTGAAAATAATTTAAACAAATTGACTGAATTGAAAAATTTTCACAAATTAGAATTTGTTGCAGCAATACCACATGCTTTTAGTGTCGTTTTTAATTGAAAATGCATGTCATTAGAAGTGTTCATTTTAAAATTGTAATTATTTTAATTATCTAAATAAATAACATGGCAGGATTCAAGTTGGTTTTAGAGTATAAGTTAAAAATGAATTAAATGAGGCATACTTGAGGGAGAACTGCACTTTCTGTCAAGCCATGAACCATTATTGAAACTTAAAATGAGTAGGATGTCTATTCAATTGTATTATTTTTTTTTATTGCGATCTTTTTTTGGCATATGAAAGGATATACTTCCAGATTGGTGCGATTATCCTTCTGTTGTCCTATTTATCTTATGGCAGTACTTATGCATACATATATCTTGTAATCAAAATTTAAATTCGTATTGAATTATTAAATCTTTCATTCATTTTATTATAACTTACAATTATAATACATAGGTTTTTTTATATAATGTTTTGTACTAAAAATTTTTTCAAACTTAGTTAAAAGTGTCGGAATTTCTGGCACTAAATAAACTTTAACTTTAATTTTGAATGTGCATAATAACACCTTAACGTATGCGTTTCTTGTAAAATATTTAGTACTATTTTTTATAAATTATACTAAAATGTTTTACATCTTTGAACTTTACTATTGAATTGGTATTGAATAAATATGTTTTAATAAATGTTTAGTACTAAAATTTTTGTAGTAAAATTTATATGTTGTACTCAAAGATTTTATAGCTTATGATAGGTACTAAATATATGGTATCATATCTGTTCTTACTCCATTTTGCAAGTTTCAAGAAGATATTGCTTTGTACTAAATTTTTCACATTCTTCTCAGTTGTCATAGACTACATTAAGAAATATCCTTGTGATTATAATTAAATATGTACTTTATTATTTTAATAGCATGTACTTAGCGTATGTTTTTCTTATTAAACATTTAGTATTAATTTTTATAAATAACTTGACATCTTTGTACTTTAATTTTGAATTGGTGCTAAAATAAAGTATTGTATTGTAAATTTTTTCTTTTCTCTTTAAGAAGAAACATATCAAATATATCAGATTTTAGATTATTTTAACTAAAAGATTTGTTATCTTTTGGTACTTAATAGACGGTATCCTATCTAATTTTACTCGATTTTGCAAGTTTCAAAGAGATATTGATTTGTACTAAATTTTTCACATTCTATCAAGTTATCATAGAGCATAAGGCAAAACATCCTTGAGATTTTAATCAAGTACTAAAATATTTTAAACCTGCATATTTTAAACCATTAACACGACTATACAAACAAACCCTAAAAATTTAATCAAATTCGGTTTGACCGTTCGTGAGTTACAAAGTCACAACACACTTGCAACGTTTTTATATACTCGTATATATATATATATATATATATATATATTAACGTTAAATAAAATATTAATAAATTATTTAATAAACAGGAGTTTTTCATTAAATCGTAAAAATATTGCAATAAATAAATAAAATTAAAATTGAAAAAGAAAATTTTTTTAAATAAATCGTTCACCTTGTATTTGTGCATAAATGTATGTAAATTTATTTGAATATAACATATGACATCATTATGAATAATGAACGCAAAAACATATCATCCATTAATAATTTTTCAATGCTGTAAATTTTATGCACATACATACATATATATCTACATATATTTTCTATAAAACAAAATTATATTCAAATTTAAATGCCACAGTTGAATGATTGGCATTATTTTTAATATGAAACAGCAACTGTGCAAAAAAGCGGAAATTATGAAATCAAATAAAATTGTACAGATCCATACATCCATGGAAAAGCATATATATATATATATGTGTTTGTAATATCTATATGTATGTGTAAAACATTTAATGGTGGTATATGTGGTTATGTAAATGTGAACAAGTATGTGTGTGTTGCAGTACGAGTATCTATAGAGTAATCACCGTAAATACTGGCATTATCATACTCTTTCCTTTTTATGATTTTACTCACACACTCATATACACACAAACACATATTTCCATAATTATAATGTATGTCTTAATTCTGCTCAGTATAAATGATGCTGCTACAGTTCTTTTAAAAAATTTCATATACTAGAAATGTTTCCCTTCTTCATTTCAATATTTCTGTGGAGGTGTAATTTTAATTTCCATTGTTTAAGATTTGCTTAAGAACCCCGGGATATTTATTTTTGTATTTTTGTTGAATTCATATTGTAAAAGATTTTCAGCCTTTACGAGCATATCTGCTGAACACACTTCCATAAAACAGCACATGCTGTTTCTTTAATAAAATGCGGATTTTATTTCATAAATATGTTTTTCAGTAAAAGAGACAACAAAATTTCAAGAAGGGTGAGCAAAAAATTAATGGATCTTGTGTTGAGATTGACAAGTGTTCTCTTATGTTATTTATGGGACTCAAGTTATGTAATTTTTATTTACTGTTAATAGTGTGAATGTAAAAAAATATTTTGTCACAAAAAATTTTTTAAAAATAAATAAGTAAAATTGCATTGTATTAGGCAAAATGATATGGATGGTGTGTAAAATTAAATTCGCAATGGTGGATAACGGTTCAAATAAAAAATGGAGCCATACTGAAAATTTTAAAATGACCCCAAATCGTATTATGAAATGTGATCACAAATATGAATATGAAAATATGAAATGTGATCACAAACCTTTGAACTAAAATTATTGTCGAAGTTTGTTTTTTTTTCTAGAGTATGTATTAATTATGAATTAGATAACGATCAATATTTCAAGGAAAAGGAAATATTACTTTTAGTTTAATTTTCAATGTACAAAAGCAAGCAATTTTCATTTCGTTTAACATTTTCAAAATATGTTGTTAAGTTTTTTTTTTTTTATTGAATAGCAGCATTGTTTCAATTAATTTTTGAATTAAATAGTCGAATTTTTCAATGAATTTTTAATTGAATATTACAGTTGTTTCTGTTTAATTTTTAACAGAATAATATATTTGTTTCAACTAAGTTTTTAATTGAATAGTAAAATAATTTTAATTCATTTTTTTATCTGAATAGTATAATTATTCCAACGAATTTTTTAATTAAATAGTAAAATGGTTTTGATTAATTTTTTAATTGAATAGTAAAATTGATTCAATAAATTTGTTTATTCACTCGCAGAACTGTTTAAATTTGTTTTTTAATTGAATAGAAGAATTGTATTCATTAATTTCTTAATTGAATCGTAAAAATATTTTATCTAACTTTATTATATTTAAGCTTGAAAATATCTCAATAAATTATTTGATTAAATTTTCAATATAATTGAAGTTAATTTTTAGATTTTTTGAAAGGATTTGAATATTTTGTGTTAGTAAGTGTAAATATTTTGAATTGTAATTGCGTAAAATTTTATATATATAATATATATATAATTTAATAATATTTTTTTAACAAAGAAATGTTATTTGTTGTTGGAACTACTACTAGTTTACCCAATTCAGAAAGAAATTATTCTCTTCTCTAATAAATTTTTTTTTTTTTGTGTGTTTTATATAATTTTTATTCTAAATTGTCATTTGTGTTAGTTATTATTCTGTATGAATTATGATTTTTATACCATTTTAAAATAGATATATTTTATAACAAAAATTTATTTTACTAACAAGAAAGTACATTCATACTTATACAAAACCATACATACATATTTTCATTTCAATAATTGCACACTGTGATGTGTCACAATTTAGGCTTCAGGAAATATCACTTCCATTTATATATTTTCAAAACAAAAATATTTTGGACGACATTTCAATAATAAAAATAATTTTTAAAACGACTAAAATAATTTCTAGTCTTGCTTATATACGAAGTAGCCTTTCTATTCACCCACTGGGAGCATCATCAACAATATAATAAGTAAATAGTTGGATGTATCCTTTGCATGCAACTGCTTTGGGATTTTAAAGTTAATATAGAGAATTTTTAGATTTCTAGATTTCTGACAATTGTGTCTAGAAAATTGCGATTTTTGGCAGTACTATTGTTTGCATTCATAGCCACTCGAAATGAGAGAATTTTATAGTTTGCTTGATGCAAACACAGTTACTGCAGGCAAAAAGAGCCATGTACATATTTTTTTTATTATGCTAAAATAAATTACTTTAAGTATGTTGTCACTTTTCTTAAATGATTTTTAGGGAGTGTGTGTGTGTTCTTGAGTTATTAAATAAAATTAATGGTTTTTCAAAAGACCAAAGCTTTTTGTCAACATAAAGGAATTTTTAATTTTTTTTTACTTTTTTGAGTCACTTGTTGTAGAATTTTATTTATACAAAATATATGAGTATTTACTTTGATATTCGTGCTGTGTGTCAAACTCAGTTAGAAATCATCATGCAAGAACTTACACGCCAATAATGCTTATGAATTATTGCACAAAAAAATGTAAATAATTACTTTTAATTAAAATGTTATTTTCATTTAGCTGTGGTGTAACTTCTGATTAGAATAGAAGTGAATCAATTAGACACAATCGGAATAAAAAGTTAAGGATAAACAAATATACATACATATATTGTATGTACGAGTATGTGCCTTATATGCTCGGAAGAATAAATTATTTCTATTGGAATAAAATAAATATAATTATTAACGTCAGTAAATCAGGGGCCCACTTACATTTCTATGGAAAAAATACTAGGAGAGAACTACTCGATTATGGGACCAATTTGCAAGAAAATTTAATCAAATAAAATATATATTAAAATCGGTCTATAAATAGCCGACTTTTGAGAAACATTTTTTTTTTGTGGGACCAAGGACACCTTGCTCCGATTTTACAAAAAAGTATTGTTGGACCAACCTGCAAAGAAACCCTGTCAACAATAAAAAAAGGATTTTTAAAAATCGGTTCACAAAATGGAGAGTTATGGATTTATTATTATTTTAAGAGGGGAACGGAGGGGTGCACTGAAAACAGTTTTACATAAATTACACGAACTCCCGTTCCTTGACTTAAATTCTTTGAAATTCAACGTATTATACGTTGCTTCAGTAAAATATTCCTTGAAATTAAAAGTCAAATTTTATGTGTTTATGAACTCAACGTTGAAACCATTTTTTGATTTTATTCGTTGAATTAAACAATGAAATACATAGTTTTTTGATTTAACGTTTAATACGCTGAATTTAAGAAAGTCGTTCATTTATTTAAACACAATACGTAATACGTAAAATACGTTGATTTTGTTGTATTAATACGTTGGATCAAGAAATAAATTCTTAAAAATCAAGGTACGGTTTTATCGTATGGTTTACTAACTTCAATTAACTGGTACGTTAAATTCAACAAGCCAATGATTGCCATACGTTGAATTCAAAGAACCTGTTCCTTGGGTGAAAAATAAGGAATAAATTCGTTGAATCAAGGAATTTTTTCCTTCAATTTAGCTGCTTTTTTTGGTTGATTGCGGACAATTTTAATAAAAAAAAATTTATACGATAATCAATATTTTAGTAAGAAACAAGTTGTCCTCTATTTTTCTAAAAGAAATGGGACACAAATGCCAGAAACTTCTTTCAAGCAAGGAATTTTGAAAAAAAAAACTATTAAAAATAGTCAATTTCAATGTGTAGATGAAAGGTTTTTTGGAAATTTGTCAGGATCATTAAGTTTATTGTCCAAAAATTTTTGCTAAACTGTTGATATTTAATTTTTTTTGAAACTTTCCTTCCAAATTTTATATAAAAATTTAAAAAGTGAATCGGAAATCCCATTACTAGTATAACAGCTAATTTTCTTGCTTCTTAGAATAATTCTTTATTTAATACACTGTACTCTAATGTCATCTGTTAATTGCTAAAAGTTGAATAAAATGGGTTTTATTTCAGCAAACAAAGGAAGACAGCAAAGGTTTCCGATAACACAATTCTCAGTATGAAACAAAAAAAGAGAAAACAAATCTTTCCTCCGTGTTGTCTCTAAACAACTTGTTATTCTATTTAATAAACAATTGTGTTCATGTTTGTAGATATTCAGCAACAAACACCGGAAGGAATTTTTTTTCTTATATTTAATGTTTACATTTTATATAAAAACACGCATACAGCAATAAAGTGCAAAAAAAAATTTTATGCTAACACGCACACAGCAACAAAATAAAACTCATATGCACGTCGTTCGCACATGCATATAAAAAATGTATTCTAAAGTTACGACAATAACATAAAATTTTAGATAGAACATTTCGATTTAATTGCAAAAAAGATTTCTCGTACAATAAAATGTAAATTTATATTTGAATAAAAGCTTTTTAAACGAAAAGAAAAACGTTTAGAATAAGGATATATTTAACAAAATAAGATTTACTTATGGATCTCATAACAGATACTTACATACATACAAATTTTAATTTGTTTCTGGAAAAGTAGTTAAAGGGATTGATATCCTTGGTCTATACGCCATTTTTTTTTCCATGATATTCACTCATTTTGTCAATATGAACTTGTCTAATATTAAGATGTTTTACAGCTCCATCTACGCACTGCTTCAATTTGTTTTTTTCGTCCTTAAAAATATAAAAATGGTTTTTTGTTTGTTCAACGCAACCAAATATTTACTTGCGAAAAAACACAAGCTCTCACATATATTCCTACAAATCTAAGTGTATGTGTGTCTTTAAGTATTTTCACGTTTTTCCCTGTGCTTACAGAAAGGGGTTAAAAAAATTATTGAAAATACATTTTTTATTCTAATCACGTTTAGCGAGAACTAAAAGATAATAAAAATTTAAAGAGAAGTTTGTACGTATTTTTAGTACCCAAGAGTCAGTTTATATTTAAACTAACAAATTCTTAAAGTATCATGTTTTCACATTTATATGCTGTTTGTTTTTGTTATTTCTACAACACATTAACATAAGGGCTGTTACACTCACCCTCTTTCTTAAATGGAAATTAAATATCTTTGGCGAGTATTTTCTTCAAAAATTCAGTAGGGACCTTAAGGTATTTGAAATCAGGGAAAATTTTACTTGAAATATTAAACGAATAAACTGATAGGTATTTTTGAAAGGATACTTTTAAAACAGTTTAAAATATTTTAAAAATTCCTTTTATGAGAAAAAATATAAAAATCAAAAGAAAAAAGTACTTTTTGAACAGAGCATCTTTTTTAAAAGTACTAAAACTTAGCAAAAGTACCTTTCTGAAAAAGTACCGTTTTTAAAAATGTACTATTTTAAAACCATTATATTTTGAAAAATAGTACCTCGTTAAAAAGAGTATATATATTTTTTTTAATTAGGACCAGCAGTCAGGGGTTATCCCTACGTATGCAATGCACTGTGCCGGAATTCAGGGAGAGTGATTGAATAGAGAAGATAGATGTTGAAAATTTATAAGACTCAACTCTTTCACAACTTTGCGCGTTATGTTAATTTTTATCGCAGTGTTGAGGCGCCTCCGGTGTTAAGACGCATGAACTTTGTTAAGCTGTATTAGTAGGCATTTTATTAATTGTTTTACTTCGCCGATGTGTCGTGTCTGCTAACCGACGAAGGAGGGCGATGTTGTGTACATTAGCTTGGAACAGCAGCAATTGCTGTCGGAACAGTTTTTTAGTGACCAGCGATGCCTTCATTATTTAAATAGTCCGACAACAATTAATGCAAAGTCTCACTAATGTACATTAGAAAAATTAATGATGTTGATTGACTTGCTCTGGCTTGGGTTTGAACCCAGGCCCCAAGTCATTGTTTGCTTAGTAGTCAACGCGCTAACCACTTCAGCCAACACCCTTAGGGTACCTTTTAAAAAATATTCTATTTCTATATTTAAAAAAATATCACTTTAAAAATATTATTATGTTATATAACTATTACGTATTTTTAAAGTCTATTTTTAAAAAAAAGGTATTTTACTTTACTTTGTTGAAAAAATACTTTGTTGACAAACAAATTTTGTTAAAAAAGTAACTTTTTAAATTTAATTTTTTTATAATTAACTTTTTTGAAAATATGTGGTAACTTAAGGAAAAAAGTATGTATATCGATTTAAAAAAAGGATATTTTTACAAAATTATCTTTGTTAAAAAATCGAGTTTTTGAATGAATTTTATTTTTAAGAAACTACTTTTTGGAAACAAATAACTTAGTGAAAAAATCACTTTAAAAAACCATTTGATTTCAAAAATTCTTTTAAAATTACTAACTTTTTAACTTTTTGGAAATAGAGTCGTGCTGGAAAAAGATTTTTTGGAAAAGACACGGGTCTTTTTTGCAAAAAAGTGCTTTGTTGAAAAAAGTATATTTCTTTGAAAAAAAGTACTTTGTTGAAAAAAGTACTCTAGATACTGAAAAAAGTACTGTACCAAAAAAGTACCCTATTGAAAAATAGTACCATATTCAAAAAGTACCTTTACAAAAAAAGACCTTTTGGCAGAGAGTATGTTTTTGAAAATAGTTACATTTTGTACTTTTCGAAAGTAGTACCTTATTGAAAAAATTATCTTTTGAAAAAGATATGTGGCAAGTGGTCTTGAATTTATAACATTTTCTACTTCTAATAGCATACTTAACAGGGGGATTATTCTTGATTGCGATGCGATAGCAAATGCGATGAGAAAGCAATCTTATTTACATTGTTTTCGGATCGCATCTGCTTTCGCATCGCAATCCAGAATAACCCCCCAGGAGTTCATCACCTAGAGCTTTTGAGGGCATTATATTATACAAAATCGTTTTTACAGAACGAACTAACCGCTCCTAAGCGCCACCCATATGAGGTGAGGATGGCGGATTAAAATTCCATTTCGTGGTAGTGGTGGTAAAAGTTTTAACAAAATCATCTTTGTCGACATCTGTCAGGGCCTCACGTAGATCCCGCTCTGCTCCAATAAAATTTTTCCCGTTTTTTAACAAAGCACCTATTGAAAGCATTTTTTTTTTCAATTTAACTCTCAAAAATTCCGTTTAAAAATTTGTATATAAAAGTGAAAAGGACCTTGCTTCATTTTTAAAAAAATTTCAAGATATATATGTAAATCCTAATGAAAAGCATAGTGTTGTGATTATAAAAACGATTTTTAATGTGAAAACGCAATTTTTGTAATCATAATACATACTTTGCATTTCATTGAGTTGTTTATATCTCCTGAAATTTTTTTTTTTAATTTTATATATAAAAATATGTATGTAATTAAAGAAAACTATTTAAGAAAAAAACTATTTATTAAAAAATTTTATTTAAAATATGCACTTATTATAGTTAAAAGAAAATTAAAAAAACATAACCACAAGTCTTAAAGAAAACGTAAGTTTTAATAAAAAACCGAAAAAAGAAATCTGAATTTACTTCTTAAATTGGCATGTCTCTGTTTACTCTTATTTAACAACATTTAAAAAACCTGAATAGTATTTGATGATTAAAGACACACAAGACTCACACACAAGCCCACAGCAACAACAATCCGTTTAATCTTAAACTCAATAAAGAAAAATTTATCACAAACAAAAATAACGTTTGCCTTAAACACATCCTTTGCAGGTTCAACATTGATTGGGCCTGTGGTCGGTCGTCAGCCTTATAATTGTGTGCATATGAATGAGTGTATGTGAAACTTGTATGAAATCTTGATTACACATACTAATGAATATTTAATATTATTATTAGTTTTTATTGCAGATAAAACTAAAACATGATGAGACAAAAAAACAATTTGAAAGAAAAAAAAAAAAGAAAAAAAACATGCATTAGTTTTTCACCACCGCATTATGTCGTTGCTGGTTTTCTTTTGATATATTTTTTTTCTTATTTTGCGACTATAAACCAAAACCAAAATTGTTTTTTCTTGTTGCAAAAGGCCTGTATAGTAAAAAATTTATCATTTTATATTTAGAGATATTTTTCGAATAGAGTTCAGCTGGGAAAAATCTAAAGTGTTAAGTGACTAGAGTCACTCGGCTCTGAGTAGGCAACAGATTAACACGGCCACGACACAATGGCCGCTGCAGCAACTTATTTTTCTATTGAACACACTACTTCATAAGCAAACATAAACAAAAAGTTCGGAAAGTAAACTTCTCATACAACCTTCGTATGACACACATTTGTAAGCAAACATACGAGTACACATACCAACAACTGCAAACTTAACAATGTGTTTTTGTGGGAAGTGAAAATGTAGTAAGAAACAACAATTTAAGAAACTACTAAAATACTCGTAGTTAGTTGCAAACCGAATACTAAAAGCCCAACGTAAAGTAACTTCGCTTATTGCCACATTTTGCATGTGCTCAAGACGATAATTTCGTCTGCTACTGCTACGTAGTATAGACGCAGCTTTTAATGCGGTTGCTGCTAATGTGTTATAACAACCTTCTACATACTGAACGTCGTGTATTAAAATATTTGTTACTGTTGTTGTTCATCTAAGTCTCCTTCATTTGTATGCATAAAGGAACATTTCTTGTAGCAAATCGCTTTCAGTTTCAGTTGATTTCACGTTCGCCGCAGATTTCAATTAAATGAAAACTCGTTGGTAAAACTTTTTTATACAAGACAAACAACAGCAAATTGGAAGAAAGCATACTTACATAAATTCTTTTTCATATGTTTGGGTACGTTGTTTCTTTATAAAGTTTTTTTTATGTGTTTTTTGTAAATATCTGTGCTGTATCAATGTATTTGTGATTTATTTACTGGGATTATATAGAACAGCCAACAAATATTATATACTTGATCAACATAATGATTGTTAAAGTTTCATAGTATACACACACTCACACACACACACTGAACAAATAAGGTGGTAAAAGAAACGTATCAAACAACGCGTCTAAAAGAAAATATTAAAGTAAATTTATTGCAAATCAGGTTTAAGTTGTTTTCCTTGGAATCATAATTGTCCTTTAAATTTATTCAACTAGAAATTTAATTATTGTTTATTTTAGTTCGGAATTATTTTTCGTAAAATAAATATCCGCACAAAAACACAAATGTGTAAATAAGGCCAAGTTCCTATCCAAAATATTTCGGCCGTAAAAAGTACTGAATTCAAAATAAGGACCAAGTTCTTGATAGGTACAATTCCATCTCATTTCTAGGCAACCTATAAGCTTGCAAATATTTTTCCAAAAATTCTTTCCCATATTAGAAAGGCAAAAAAATTTTGCCTTTTTTAACATTTGTCTTTTTGTGCGGATCTCACTTCTTTTTTCTTAATTGTTTTTGTACAAATATTTATATGTATTGCTTATCTGGGCCTAAATGTGTACGAAATTTCAGCTTTCTAGCTATACTGGAAGTGGCCTATACAAAGAAGGGCCACCATAGATAGTCGCCCCAGATGAAAAGTGCCCGTTTAAAAATCATTTTCGGTAATTTCTTATCAGGACCTACCTGTGTACCAAATTTCAGCTTTCTACTTATACTGGAAGTGCCCCATAAAAAGAAGGGGAACCCAAGTCCCCCAGGTGAAAATTGCCCGTTTAAAAATTATTTTTGTGAATTTCCCATCAGTACCTACCTGTGTACCAAATTTAAGCTTTGTAGCTATACTGAAAGTGCCCCATACAAAGAAGGGGAACCCTAGTCCCCCCGGGGGTAAAGTGCACGATTTCAGATTTTTCTGGTGAATTTCTCACCTAGACCTACCTGTGTACCGAGTTTCAGCTCTCTAGCTCTATGAAGTGCCCAATAATATTGATAAGTGAGTGAGTCAGTCAGTGAGTGAATATGTACTAAAATATGGAATTTTCACACATTCATATCTCGGGAAGCTTTTACGGTAGAACTATCAAATTGAACCTGTGAGGTCACCTCTGTGGGTAGACCTTATATTTCAAGTTTCATTCTATTATGATCAAGAGGAGCAAAGTTATGAGGGGGTAAGAACATCCCGAATGGTTTCGTGTAAATATACACACTGTGTGGCCGAACTTAACCTGGCGCACTACCGTGCGTCTAAATCTCGTTTAAAGGCGACTTACAATTTTAAGTTTATCTAAGAAAAAAAAAATTTTAATAGATTTTTTTAAGTGAAAAGAGCTAAAAGAAAAATAAAATTGCTCATAACTCTAAGCAAATATTGTGATTGGTTCAACAGCGGCATCTAGATCTTTCTAAGTTCTTCAAACTCAAAAATAAATTAACTTAAATTTCGGAAATTTTACTTAATTTGAGTATTAAATTTGTTGTCGTATGGCGCCAAAGCCCTTTTTCACAGAAACTAAGGTGCTGTTTCTACAAGAGGAACGAGTTATTTGTGTGTAAATTTTGTATGAAAAGCATTCAGTACACAAATGTACACTCAAATACAAATTTCATCTTTCGCAAAAAATTTTTCTTAAAACTAGAAAAATATTTAATAAAAACTGTTTTTGTGTTTATCTCAAAATTATTAAAAATTTTGTGATGTGCGTCGTCTGGCATTTTGCTGCCCGTATTTCATTTCCTTGCTTTATCTTCATCTGAACCAGCCATCTGCCACAACTAAGCTTTTGATGTCATCAGAGCGCTGGAACGTCCAGAGTGCTTATTTACAACATGAAGTTGACTGATGGAAGATAAAAACATTTTTATAAAACTTACGTCTATTGGGACTCCAACCAAATAACTTCGGTTTAGTAAATAGGCACTCTAATCACCTCACTACTACACCTAGCAACCTCTCACTAGCACGTATACATAAGTACAACATTCGTAATTTCTTACTTTAACAAAAACAATTTTTTAAATTACTAAGTCATGAAGTAAAAATAATTTAAAAAAATTTTTTCTTTGAATTTTGAAAACTTAAATTGAGGATGGCCGTTTTCCGTTTTTAAGTATTCAAATTTTTATGAACTAATCAGGAGTAAGTCATTTCCTAAATCATTTTTAACAAATAATTTCATTTGTTTGATAAAATGTACTTAAATTTAGTAAAAAAATCATTCTTACTTTTGGAAAATAAGCATTTAAATTAAATAAAAATTTTCCTGAAAGTATTTATCTTTTAAGTGATATTATGAAAATTTGATTTTTATTTCATTTTAAGAAATTTTTATTTTATTAAAAAAAATTCTACTTATTAATCAAATTATACTTTTTAAGACATTTTTTTACTAAAAAAAACATGTACTTTTTTTTAATCTTTGATAAGTGCATTCACAATTTGCGCCTGTTGCTCTGCAATATCTCTCGAATAGAATTTCTATCCGCAGAGAAGTCTCTGTTAAGAGGCAATATATTGTTGGTGTGTTTTCTGAAACAAACACTAAATGTTAAGCCACATTTTGGAATTAGTTAAATAAATATCAGTTTATTTGTTGTTTGCATCAACAGTCACATCATGATGATGATGATGATGTTGAATTTTTTTTTTTCTTATTTATTTAAGCTCGCCCCTGGGTGTTGTTTGCAATTTCCACATTCAATTCGCTTTTATATGTGCACGACTATTTTATTATCAATTTGAATATTAAACGGATAAAAAACGTCTACAGTCTTGTCAACTGAATTGAGACATGAACGAATTTAATTTGTAAAATTATTTTATTGTGACACTTTTCATGAATAATTTAGAAAAACACACAAATATAGACAGACATACACTGTTTTATTTTTGGTGATGATACTGTTTTTAAAGATTTTAAACCTCTTGGTATATAAATTGGTAAAAAATTATTTTAAAATACTTGCAAATGAAAGAAGACGTCATGAGAGTGGATTTCTTTAAATCAATTTTTAATGGTAAATTTTAAGAGTTTCTTTTGTCAAAATAAATTTACTTCTTTTTACTTGCGATGTTTATTATTTAACTTAAGGATTATTAAGGTATTTAAGAATAAGTGAATGCAGTAAAATATTAATATGGACGCCAAATATTAAACAATTTCTAAGCGACCGAAAAGCTTCGAGGTAATCCTTTTAAACTCTCCACAAAACCGAACGATAAAGCTGAAATTATTAACGCCAAACAACTGATTTGCGACTTTTAACCATTTATTTTATTAGGTTGTTAGTTTTTTACATCTAGAAATCTAGCGAACGATATCGTTCGGCATCGTAGTTCAGTCCACTAATCCATAGGATATTTTTAATAGTCCTTAGCAAAGGTTCATTTTACTGAATCAATATAAAATCAATTTGTAAAAGGTTTTATATTTAAGTTTGCATGTATTAAACTTTTAATTATCTTAGGGTTGTTTAAAATTTAGACTTTTCTAAATATTTCTTTCGGATATTTTTTATAAACTTCCGCATTAAGGAATCTTTGTTAAACGGAAACAACTGGACGTATATTAATCAGGACATTTAAAATAGCATTTTTTTTCTTGATTAAACTGTTTTTTAAGACTTTTCCATTCCTTCCTCGCACTTTCTTATTGCGTCTATTCCTCCAAAAAATTTTATGCACCAGCTATAAATGTTCATTTTAATTAACTTTAATTGCTTATAAAATTATTTATAAAAATTATTTAATTATAAAAACAAACAAATATGAGTTATTATATGTTTGTTTTTACTAAATATAGTTTTGCTTGCGCAGTAAAACTGTTCAAATTATTTATATTCTGGAATATTGCATTCAATACGAGTATTTAAAGGAATACATACAACTGAAAACGTTTAGCTTAAACAATAAAATAATGACCTTTTCAAGCCACTTAATGATCGCGAGACAGTGAACTAAAAAAACAATTATTTATTAAAAATGAAAACAGTTCTGGCTTTAAAAAATTGTTCGTTGAAATATATTTCATATAAACGTGAACGTTCCCAAATACAAATGTATACACTTCCTGACCAATAATTATGGTCTAAAGTTTTGTTATAGCACTGGCTGGCACATACAACATCTATTATACCCATTAAATGTTGTCATGTCTATGTTATGTTCTTATGACCTAAAATTATTGTGAAAAAAGTAAACATTTGACATACATACACCAGGACATATGTGCAAAAATGTACAACTGTACACATTCATATGCTCACATACCCAGCAAACAAGAAAATTTGATTTGAATATGTAGAACGATTTGATATTTAATCGTCCTGATTTTTTTAAATTTTGAGAAATACTGCATTTCCAGACAAAGAAAGGAAATAATAGTTAAATATTCCTTTTCATTTATTTTCAACTTATTTCCAAACGTAAAGTATAAATAAATTAAATATGGTTTTTGTTTTACATCAGTATATCTGCAATGCTTCTTAAAAAATTTAAAAGGGTTGTTCTTTTGCATTGAAAAAACAGAGTGCCACATTTACTTATAATTTGCGAACATCATATGACAAGCAATTACTGAAAAACTATTTATCAAATGTTTCTTTTAAAACCATTATCAACTTAAAACTCAAATGTTAAGCTCAAATCACGTCTTTGCTTTACAAAAGTTAGGCGAATTTTCCTTGCCAACATTTACTTGCCTTAATGTTTGTTGGGTATTACTGAGTTTTGCATTTGTATGTGTTGTGTTTGTATGAAATGTTTTAAAAATCTAAAAATATATATGTATATAGATTTTTACTTATACTCTAACAAACTTACATGATTTGAACCCTTTATTGCAAATGTCATGTATGGATGTATGCAAGTTCATACTGCACAAATACATACAAACACATACACAGACACTGGGCATATGCTTACATTACAATTCTTAACATCAATTCAATATGAATTTATGCTTTGGACGCAAATCGCTAACTATTTGTTTGAGTTGATATTAAAAAAGTGAAAAATATTTGAAAAGAAATGAAGAGTTCGAAGCGCAAAGTACAGTTCCAGTGAACCGGCAGACACCTTAATAGATAATTGAATAACTAAATTATTATATTTTTATATTATTATCATTACGAATAAACGTAATTATTATTCGAACTTATATTGATGTGCATATGAAAAGTAATATTATCAGGCTCAAGTTCAGTTTTATTGAATTAATGAAAATTCAAAATTACTAAGAGTTTTTATTTATATCTAATCAGTTTTTAGCAGAACGTATCAGTACTGATTTCAAGGCCGCTACACCTCTCATCAGCATTCAATTGTCCATCTTTACAATTTTCGTAAAGTGGATACTAATTGAGAAGAATATCAACTATTTAACCAGTTTTCAACAGAAATAGAATACGAGAATTAATTTTTAATTCATTTTTTATTCTACCTTGAAACAGTGCTGGTTAGTACGAAATTCCCTCATCACTGTTTGGAAATTACTAATAATCAACACAAACTCATAGTCCGTTATCATCAAAGTATTCTACTTTGTAATTTAACGTTTTTGTTGTTTTTACTCTATATTTGGGAAACATAAAAAAACTCTTAGTAATTTTGAATTTTCATTAATTCAATAAAACTGAACTTGAGCCTGATAATATTACTTTTCATATCTAAATTATTATATGTAATTGACAAGATAATAAATAACACACTGGTGGAAAATGTTAAAACGAGATGAATAATTTAGTTCTTTGTTAAATCGAGGCACAGCTGTAAATCATTTAATTTCAGTCAAGAGTAAGACTGAAGCCAAAGACATGGAGTTGTTGGAGAAATGTATGTTACTTCGAAGCTAAGGCGCTAATATGTAATTTTAACTAACTGCGGAATTATCAGCCATTTATAAGGCATCTAACTGACTTTGATATCACAGGATATTCGATAGGAATATCAACATTTTCATCAACAGTAAGGCTGCGATTAGGTCGTTAGTTGGTATTTATTTAACATTCAACTTAGACCAGGGGTGCGCTACTTCCCCAAACCTTATGGCGAGACATACAAACATCGCCATTGTTTGGGTAGAGATACATGGGACCCGCATAGGTTACAACTACAGCTGACTTGGTGGTGATAGTGGTTGCATCACTATTCGATTCAGACATCGACACTTCTGTTGAATCTCACTTCCTGATTGCAAGCAGGAAATTGTCAAGATTTTCAGGGTTCTTACGCAGCATAGATAATTTAGAGAGCCTACTTCAAGGACCTACCGACTAATCTGGCATAGACATGGCCTAATCCGTATCAGGATCCCCTTAAGTTTCGCAAAGAAGATCCTCAAAGTTCCTTTTTCAGCGATCACTGTTCACTACAAATTTGGCAACCATTGAAAGTTAATGAAATTAATGTACCACAAATTCTGTAGAAGCTGCCTAAATGAGAAGGATGAGAAATCAATATTCCACCTTCCCTACTTCTGATATTCTCTGGAAGGCCAACGAATAGCAGTTATTGGTCGATTGTCTACTGTCTGCTTGTCTGAACTGGCGGAGGGCACAAACGCCTAAATTAACTTGTTCATTAGAATGAGTATATGATTTCATTCACAAACGTGCATATTTCGGCATGCCAAAAACAGTCCTTCTTTTTTCTTTATTTTATACACTCTCTCCGTCTTATATTTTTCTTCTTTTTCTGTTATTTTCTTCACCTGCTGGCACCACAAAGCACCTAACTTGGACCCAGGTTACTGCACACCTTACATAAACCAGCAATTATAATAAGGTCTTTATAGAAAAAAAAACACCTACCAGGATGTATTACAGTTTTTCAAATAATTTTTTACCAAAATTTTTTTTATAAATTCAAAATGTCTGGTTATTGGATTTTTCTAAAACAAACTTTGACAAATAAATTCCAATTGTGATCATATATATACGTATGCCGATTGTAGGGTAACTAGCAACCATATTGAAAACAAACATTAGTTTTTTTTGCAGGAAGCACATTTTCCACTGAATTTTTATAGATTTTAAAACGCACACATCCCTAAACAAATCAGTCCAAATAACGCACCCAAGCAACCGAAAAAATACGTAAAAAATAAACGAATACAAAACACCAAAAAGTCAAACATGATTTTATAAATGACAGAAAAATAAACAAATTTTTTTTTCTTTTAGGGGCTGTGCACATATTACGTAACGCTCAAAGGGGGGGTTAAAGATTTGTTACGGAGTGGAAATTTTGCACTAAAAAATTATTAAAAAGCAAACCGAAGGGGGCCGGGGGGTATAAAAGCTCTGAAAACAGTTTTACGTAATATATGCACAGCCCCTTAAACACAAATTCATACAATAAATAACTGAATCACGTAGTTAAAGTTAAAAAATGTAACATGTCGTAAAATATCTACTCGACTGGTAAAAATCAAAGTGAAAGCCGAAGTGGAGCAGCATGATAAGGACTTTTTTATCTAATTTTTAAATGCGATTTTTTTTTTCTTATTGCTGAAAACATCTTAGCAATTCATCTTTTATATTTTTAACTTCTTGTTAGTTTTCATTTTGCCTTTTTATGCTTCTCTTTTTAAATTTTTGCCAGTTTTGTGAAGAAATCTAAAGTTTTAAATTTTTATCGTACAACAGAAATACTTTTGATTCGTGTGTAGTGAATTTTTTTATTTTTGCCGACAAGGCAAGTTTAACAAATTTTTATTTAACAACTTTGTTTCTGGTAACACGTCGCCTTCTTGTCATGTCTTATCTTTGCTGGAAGGTTCTTAAGCTTTAGATTATCTAAAAGACATTTTTTTATGCATTTTTCCATTATTCTGCAAGAAAATTTAGTGTCCATAAAATTCTACATTAAATTTGTTTTAGAATTTGAGTACCTTAATTTTGTTTTTATTTCTTTTTTTTTTTTTTTTTGTTTATAGAAGTACACCTAAGGGTGTTATCTTTAACTATTTTAAATATTATTTGAAATTATTTTCTATGTAATTCTTTTTGTTTAAGAAATATTTTTTCCTCGTGTTCGAATTAAAATTATTGAAGTGGAAAACAAAGGCAACGAAACAATTGAACAAACTCTTTTAAGCGCTTAATCACCTTTTTTATTATATTTTATATTGTTTTGTGAATTATCCCTAAAGGACATTTCTTGAAAATGTATAAATAAACAAATAACTAAACAAATAACTAAACAAATACAAATTTTTCTAGAATATATGCATGTATGTGTGCTTATACAAATATATTGCAGAGGTGTAGCGCGATCAATACATTTGGTCATGACAACTCGAAGAGTTACTACTTGAAGCTTACCAGGACGCACAAAATTTCTTAAAATAATGTTTAACCCAAAATACAACCACTTTCAACCATTACATGAAAAATTACTTACAACTTTGCGTAGGCAGGACACCTGCTTTAGCAAATATTAAAAAAAAAAAAGTATTTGAAACTCATCCCACGCTACAAATCTCTTGTGAAATCACAAAAACTTTGCACTAATAAAGCTGCAGCACACAAAAAAATCTAATTCATTGATAGGAACAAATTTTATGGCACTTCGGTAACATTCTGTTAAAAAGGACATGAAAATATCACAAAAATTTCAAATTCATTTCAATAAAAAAGAAAATTCTTCGTAAAAGCAATAAAAAATTTCTCATCAAACTGAAATCAATATATGTGAAGATGATGGTTTATAAATTGTAAAACAGTGTAGGACGGGTTGTTGGGAAACATGTTTATGTAAAAAGTAAAGAGCCGTCTATTCACTTTTAAAATAAAGTATGCAAATAACTTGATTAAATAAATATTAAGGTATCGTTATATTTTATGTATACTGACAGTAAAAAATTGTTAAAACTGTTGCGAAACGTGTAAAAATATTTGATATGTTTTTCGCTACGTGCTGATATAATTCATTTGTTCAAAACTATTGCATACGAAGTTATTTATCAATGCTTATTAAGATCTCTTGCGATTATTAAATAATATTATGACTAGGAAAGTGGATTGCGACACGCCCATTTATTTAATTAAAATTTTTTAGCTACATCTATACAAAAAAATATTCTAAAAAAAACTTTAAGGAAATATAAAACTTTGCTAAATATACAATGGAATCATAAGAAAACTGGGCAGTGCCACACCTATTTATAGGAAACATTATTTGTAATTTTTTCTAAGTAATGGAAAACTATGAAACGAGGGATATTTTTTAATACTTGTACTTAACCAACTCTTGTGGAACCTATATCATTTCAGGTGAAAGTATTATATTATAAATAGAAAAAGTCAGAGTACCACACCCACTGAAAATATCGATTATTTTTATATACTTCTACTGCATGAAAAACCATGAATAGTGGAACAATTATTAATATCCGGTAAAAATGGGATATAATGACTAGAATAGTTGGCGGTACCACGCCCATCCACAAGATGACTATCTGTTAACAACTTCTAACTAAACGAATCTTATGAATCGTGGCAAACACACAGACATGCATTGAAACAAAACAAAAAAATTATGTGAAAACAAAATAAAAATCATAAATAAAAGAAACCCATATCAATTTAAAAAAAACGCCAAAATTAAAAATAAAACGGTAACAACAGAAGAACTACTAAAAGAAAAAACTTTTCCAAACTGAAAGAAGTAGCGAAACAAAAATCTAAATGACGAATCACTGGGAAAGGAAATTATTACTTAAATTTAACAAAAATGCAAAAAAAATCGTTAAAAAGGAAAAAGACCGCAAAATTAAAAAAAAAAAAATTATCTATCACAAAGAAGACGAAAATACAAAAAAATCGGAAAATCGCGAAAAATAAACAAATATACATACATATACATATAACATATTTGCCTAATGCACAATTATATTAAAGACAACAAAAAATTGCCTTAGGAAATATTAACGAATTGGAGTCACAATTTATTGAATTTGATGTGTGCAGCATTTACCTTGTAACGACACGTTTCCTCGCTGGATGCTGGGATAGGTTCAGCGGGGTCCAGGGTCGTGCGAATGAAATAAAATCAGAGTGAACAACTTGGTTTTCTTATAAAATAATCTTTTATTCAATTTTCTACAGCTTTATATTATTGGCGATGCCGTAACGCCGCCTATATGTGTGTTGTAGCCGAAGGCTGTTTTGGGTTCAACGCTGACAGTCCAAGATTTAGGGTATAGCACTCTCCTGGGGTAGGATGAAGTGGGCGGCTGGCCTGTAAAAATAAGCTCCCATACAGGTCAAGCAGCTACCTGACACCGGCGCTGATGTAAAAAGGGCTGCACACAAAAAGGCATCAGTGAGCGGCAAAACCTATAGGAACAAACTCCCATACAGGTCTAACAGGCTCGCTGATACTGGCACTGGCAACAGAGGGATGGCACTAACGGACGTCGCCTGACGGAGGATGAATTGAGTGGCAAACCTATAGAAACAAACTCCCGTACAGGCTTCCACTCTTCGTACTTAGATACTGGCAGTGAAGGAAGTACACCAGTGGAGTCTGGAAACAGTACAAGAACAAGCTCCTCGTATCGTTTTAGTGGCACGTTTAGTTTAAATCACAAACTATTGGTAGGCTATAACCCGCGCAGCCAAAGTGAGTTCTTACCGCTAAGCGAGCTCTCAGCAGACTGACTTCTATTTTATTTTTACTCGCCTTTTATACACATATACGCATACACAGGGTTGTATATGTGTCGTATGCATTGCATTATTGTACAAAGAGCGTTTGTATTTTGATGAAGGTATCCATATCTGACATGCAGGGGGCGTGACTTTATCCGTTAATAAAGACTTTATAATTTGAAAGGGTGGTTTAACTTACTGACTAGTTTTAATATGATTAAATAAAATATATTTCCGTTTCGATATTTGCATAAGAGAATGCATTCCATTCAACCGATCAAATTATCAATTGATGAAACAAATTCAATGTGAACTCGATACTACAAATTCAGGTAGTACAATATAAATGGGGAATAATTCAATTAATAATAGTAATGTAAATATCGATTGTTATGAAATAATGTAAAAACACAAAAGATTTTTTTTAATGTTTTATATAAAAAAAATAATAAGTAAATACATCGATTTAAGTCTTAGCAAAAGTCATTAAAATCGATTTCTGACTTGTCCTTAATGCTGAATAGCTTCCCTGAAGGAATCCTGGGGGCAAGTGTCTCCAAGTCACCACTTTTGTCTACAATATTGGTGACTATTAGGCGACATTGTCAATAAAGCGTCTACAAATTTAAATTTGGCTTTGATGACAAAAAAAATTGTGGTGGCGAAAGATGGCAGATAATGTGTCGGTTAAGGTGAAAAAATATGCATTTTCATTATCGACATCTGCTTTTGAAAAGCACCAAAAGCGTAGACTATAATTTCTTAATTGAACTAGTGAATCAATGGTTCCAATGTCTACATATGGTCCCAAAAGAACTACATAGTCAATAGTACCAATGTCAAAAGTGGTTTTTCAATGACACGCAAATGTTAAATGTCTATAGTAAATAACATTGTCTGGGGTATGATAAGTCAGTAGTACTGGTGACAATGTCAGTAGTGAATCAGTACAGTTTCACTATAGACATTTCCTGCAGGGTTCTTTTGTTATAATGGAAATGTAAATATGTATGCATGTATGTCTGTATGTGTATGCATGTATGTCTGTATGTATGCATGTTTTCAGGCACAAAAATACACCAATTTAAAATTCATAGTTGCAAATAAATAATTTTTTTACGTTCAAACAGCTGAATGTACTGTGAATCTGGTTTTTTCTACATTAAGACATTTTGTCTAAGAAACAGTCGATTGAATAGTATTTCAGAATTGTATACTTATTATTTCTGTTCAATGCAGTCAGCAATCACCTTAAAAAGGTCCCTTCAGTTTTCGGACCAGGCATAACAGAATATCTTCGTAATGTTAAGTAACATTCTCCTTAAATTATTAAGCCATGTATCAGTGACAGTTCCTTTGAATATAAAGTTCACGAGTTAAAACCCTTTTCAACATTTCGGGCATCACGTGTAAAGTCTTGCGACTGGTACTGACATGTTTCTCAAAAACTTAAAGAGAAAAAAGACTTTTTGCACATTCAGAATATTTGAATAGAAACAAAGTCATTTTTTGGATGCTGAAAATTATGAGATTCAAAAATTATAACAAAATATTTTAATATAAATCTGATTTATATAAATTTGTATCAATTAGTATTATTTAGGAGCATCATAAACTTATGTCATGCAATAAGAAAGTATTTTTGATAATTTGGATCGTAATCAAAAAGGATCTTCTTGCTATTGAATATTTGCTGTAAAAATGAAACATCTCCCAATATGAATAACATAAGAGTTGCCCTTAACACTGTTTATTATTTTTATTTATTTAATGATATATAAAAAACCCACACACCTACTACTAGCAGGGGCCATTTATGTATGCGTGTATGGTTTATTGGTTAAACACAGGAATTAGAATTTTGCAGTTTGTAAAATGAATATAATTTATTTTTATGCGATATTCAATATGAAGTTAAATATTCGAATTTTCACAAAATAAATAAAATAGTAAATAGCAATAAAAATAAAATTATTGTGGCAGAAATTGGCAAAAAGCCTGCTCAACACAAAAAATAATTAATTATTTTTAAAAGAATTTCAATTGGAATTAGAATTTCAAATTTTCATGAGTATAAAAATGTTAGTCGGGAAATGCAATGCAGTTTTCTTTAAATTTCAAATTAAAACAAATAAAAATACAAGTTCAATTTAAAGCAAGACACTAAAAAATTTAGTTAATTTTTCTGTCATCATCTATGGCTTAAGATTTTTAAAATTATAAAAACACTAGCTTTCTACTGTCGGTATACCAAGTTTATTGAATAAACAAAACAGAACTAAAAAAAATGTTCCAAGAGTACCAGCTTTTTCTAAATTTATCCCCAGAAAGTATTCTATGTACCAAAATTGTACCAACTTGTCCCTTTTTACCCCCATTTATTACAATCCGGTTTAAATTTAATGCATATCACTGAAAGTGTTCTGCGTGCTAGTGGATGAAAAAAAAGTTTTATATATAAAAAGTACCAAAAGTACCAAGTTGTCCGCTTTTATCCCCCCAAATATTTTAATCCATTTTAAATTTAATAAATCCCCCTGAAAGTAGTCTGCGTGTTAGTAGAAGAAAATAAATTAAATATATATATAAAGTACCAAATGTACCAAGTTGTCCTTTTTAATCCCCCAAATATTTTAGTCCAGTTTAAATTTAATGAATTCCCCTGAAAGTATTCTGCGTGTTAGGTGAAGGAGAGAAATTAAATATATATATAAAGTACCAAATGTACCAAGTTGTCCTTTTTTATCCCCCAAATATTTTAATCCAATTTAAATTTAATAAATCCCCCTGAAGGTATTCTGCGTGTTAGTGGAAGAAAATAAATTTTAATATATAAGAAGTACCAAAAATAACAAGTTGTCCCTTTTTATCCCCCATATATTTTAATCCGAGTCAAATACTGTCGGTCTACTAAAATCCGTCCGAGCCCAACGGGCAGTTTTCAAGTTATAATGGAACAAACATACAATCTTTACTGTAAATGTAAAATAAAATACAGTGAAACTACGATGCACCGAACTTCTAAAAAAAAATAATTTTTCCTTGAGTTCACTGAAAAAGCCACGGTATTGCAAAGTTTTTGATAAAAAAATACTCTATAGCTATAACAAAGAAACTCTGATGTCTTAGGTAGTGCATTTTATTAGTATTTTCTAGATAAATAAAATTTGAATAAAAAAAATATTTTCGGAATAACAAAATTTATTAATTTTTTTCAATATTTCTTTGTATCAAAGGTTTGACTGTTACATATGTACTACAAAATAATAGATATAATAAAGTATTTGGCGATCCCCTTCAACTTCAGTATATCGAAGTTTCACTGTAACTACATAAGGAATAAAATTTTAACTTTTTTTCAACTCCTAAAAGTATGGACTGATTTTTTATGGTATATTTTATTACACACACATGCAAATATTTTTATGAATATGAATTAAATCATAAATCAACAAAAAAAAGCCTGGCCCAATTTCAACTTCTTAAATAAGGATACTTTTATAATCTCCTTAAAATCACTTCAGTTGAAAAAAAAGTTAAAGCAAAACAAAGCGTAAAATATGTAAATAAAACAGTTTTTCTTTGACAAGTTTATTGTTAAGTTAAACATAAAATTTTAAAAATTAAACTAGAGATAAAATATATTATCAACAAAAAAAAGCACAACAACAAATAAAAAAAAGGAGACGTCTTAACGACGGCATAAACATCAATCCAGTCTGGCATACAAACGTTTAAAACACGAAACCTTAAAGAGAACAAAAAAATTTGGAAATACTTGTCGGTATGCGGGTGTATTTTAGTTCATGTTCAAATCTGCTTGCTTAGTCCTTTATCCTAAAGGTAAAAATATTTTTATACAAACTAAATTTATGGCAAAAAGACTAAAAAAAAGAGATACAAAAACAAAAAACCGAAACAAATGTTGTATTTCACTTTTACGGCAGTTAATCTTTATTTCTGTGTGGCAAAATTTGCAAACATTTTAAATAATTAAAGTAAAAATATTTAAATGAATTGAAAAAAAAAAGTTTTATGGAATGGAATGTAGCCCGCTTAAATTAAACTATTTTTAAAAAAAGTGCATGCAAATGTTCTTTAAAAAATATATAGAAAAGAAAAATGTATGTAAAGAGGTCAAAGGAAATGCATAATAGCTGAAAAAACACACACAAAACAAAACTCAACTGATCAGAAGGATTCATGCAATTTAATCGTATAAGAGTAAGCAATAGCGTGAGTATAAAACTATACAATTCCTTCTCATTTCTAGGCAACCTGTATTTTTTCTTTTATTTTAGTGTGTTTGATAATTCATGAGCAGCTTAGAAAGTGCGGAAAATAAAATTGTGTTTAAATTTTTAGTGTCTTTTACACTAAAATCATCATAACTTAGACATTTTTCAACTAAATTTGAATTTCTTTAGTACGTTTTGCAGATAACGCTTAGATCTGTCAATCGGATATAAATTTGAAAAAATTAGTTTTGAAACAAAAGACTTATGAGTGCTTAAAGTTGAAACTATAAAGAAAGTAGTTTTTCCCTACTATTATTTACTTTACGAAGCAAAATCAAAGGTAATTTAACTCTAAAACGGCTTTTAAAAAACTGAATTCGTTTATGAGGACCTCTAACTACACAGAAAAAAATATGAAGATTTTTTTTCTTAACAAATATTTGTTTGCATTCAATTTTATGTTTTATTTATGTTTTCTTTGCTTTTATTAATATCATTGTCTGATTTTTGGTTTTGTCTGATTTTTAAAATAACATACATACGTGTGCTTTTTTTTTCTATTACTTATTTACGAATTGTGGTTGTTAGTTTTACAAATTTCGTGATAGGTCCCATTCCAATTAAAAATGTAAATGGGATTATGAATTTAGTAATTGAATGCGAAATTAATTTTTTTCTGAGTAACTTTGCTGTAGCACAGTGTTATTATTTTGTATTTTAAAGAGCATTTAGATTTCAGTATTTCACAACAACTTGACAGTCATCACATAATTATCCATAAATAAAAAATTACCTTATTGTCTGTCGTCTTATATAATTTCATGAAATATTAATTAACTGTAATATGAAATGAATAAAAATAAACTTTTATAAACATTTCTTATTAAATATTAATTTTACAACACTCATATGTTGTGTATGTACTTTGTATGTCTACGTAAAGAATATATTTGAATTTTCTTGTAATTGTTTTATATTAAATTCACATTAAGTTAACAAAAATAACAAGTAACAAAAAAGATCAATCCACTCATCAGGGCGATTTTTTATGCTTGTCATGATTAATTGTTTATTCAAATCACACGATTCACTTCACACACATTCAAGTGTCATGCCAACAATTCATTAGAACTTTCGTTGTTTTTTTCGTTATGAACATAAATTTTAACAACAATATGTAAAATATCTTAATGTTCATAAAAAATAATAAAAAAAATAACAATTATGAAAACAATTTACACCAAATAAAATTTTTTAAATAAATTTTATTTGATATGCTCTTCGGTTTTACAACTGCATGTGTAAAAATGTATATTCGTAAGTAATCCTTTTTTATTTAGTTGTGTAATAAATGTCCTACTTCTCATGCACAAAGAAAACTTTTATGAATGTGACACAACTAAATACAAACATTGCACATACACATGTACAAAAAACATACGAGAATATCCTCGCACATACATCAATTACAATTTTGAATATGAAATAACAAATTTGATATTTTGTCACATAATTTAGGTCATAAAAACACTTTGTAACATTAATTCTATTTAAATTAACCGTACATTCATTGTCTCTATGTCGAATTTTTCTGACTGTATCTCAGTATATTTTTATATATGTGTTAGTGAAGCTATAAATCCTTTATATGATTTATAGAAGTCCGAATATTTTCATTTGTGTAAAGTTCTATAGTTTTGCGCATTTTTAACATATTTGTTTTCAACTTTAATAAACATTCATACACACAATCACATGCATACACATCTAGAAATGTAAATAACTTTTCATAGACTACAGGGAAATTTTTCATACATATTTTTACAAATTTGTATTTATTAAAAAAAAAAAGGTTAAGTGGAACAATTTGTAAATGGTTACAATAACTATTAACAATTTTATGAATTTAAAATTAAATGAAATATATTAAATATAAAAATATTAAACAATGCTTCTTCAGTTCCTATTTAAGAAATGTAAGACTCGGAAAAGCAATTTTCATATATTTCCAAAAATAAAAACAGAAGTAAAAAAAATTAAATGACCAAAATAAATTTTACCCGAAAAAAAATGAACTTCGATGAATCCTTTTCGAACCATTAGGTGGGAGTCCTTGAAAAATGGATATATACCGATTTCTCAAAAACTGAAGCCAATCTGACACTTCCAAATGTACTTTCGTACTCAGGATATTCCCCCCTAATAGTTCGAAAAGGATTCATCGAAGTTCATTTTTTCGACTATCACAGTGTAATTAATATGGCATATTATAGATCTCTCGGTATCAATAACATGGCGGATAGTTAACATCAGCCAAAAATTCTAGTGTTAAACTTTTCGATTAAAATCTTTTGAGACAATTCACAACATAAAAAACACACTTCAACGTTTAAACCAGCTTTAGCTGACTAAAGTAGACTAAAAGTTTGTTATTAACTTGATTAAAATTCTGATGTTAAAACTCTACTTTGACCAAAAATATTTAGTATTGAAGATATTCGCAGCTTCAATCGAATTTGCAATAAAGTTACTTTCAAAAAAATAAAATTGTTGTACAAAAATTCAATTAAAAGTATCTCATGTCATATATATACTTTTCTTAAAGTTGTCTTCTTTTGAAGTAATGCCTTTAAAGAAGTACTTTTTTAAATTAGATCCATCTAAAAAACTACGCCTAAAGTTTTGTTTTCACAAAAGGATATTGCAAAATACACTTTTAAAATGTTTTTTATTAATAAAGTACATGTTATGACATATATTCTAGCAAATACTCAAGAATTTATGTTTTTAATTTTTTTTTTATTTGCTAACCCACAAATAAATACAAATTTATAAAGTACATTTTGAGAAAAGTCCCTTTTAAAATAAAACTTTTTAAAAAAACACTCGCAAAAGTACCCTTTGGGAAGATTGCCATAACAAAATAAACTCTTTTATTCTAAAAACGTAGTTTTGAAAAAAATTAATTTTAAAAAGAATATTTTAAGTAAGTATCCTTTAACCCTAGAACACACACCCGGATACAAATATGTCAGGGCATAGAGATTTCGGATCTAAGAAATATAAGTAATTTCTTTTAAAGGTTATTTGATCTAATTCGGATCAGTGGTTCAGGAGCTACAAGCTTCCAAAGTCGACACCTAGTTAAACACACACCCGGGATACGTTTGTACCACACCACTTTATATCAAAATAAAAGACAAAAACAATTTTATAGTTTGTTTAAATTATATTATTTTATTTGCAAAATGAAAATTATTAAATTGCATATTATATATATGAATTATCGTTACATATTATGCAGTCGGAGTGGAGAAGTTTCGCGTTACTTGTCGATTTAGTGCACGTTCTTCAATAATTGGCATACATAATCCTTCAGCCAAGCTGCCGGCCAACGCTTCGTCTGTCGTTAAGTATAAGTATAGTACACTTTTCTTGAAAATCTTTTACGCAAGAGCCTTTAGAAACTCATTTTAAAAGTTTCTTTAAACTAAGACATCTTTAAGGAGTACATTTAAAATAATTAAATTAAGACATTTTAAGAAAATACTTCTTAAAAAACTCTGTATTAAAATTTTGCTGTTAAAACAGTAAAAAATTAAAAATATATCATTTATAGGAATTAGTATCTTTTCAAAATGAAGTATCAAATAGGCAGATATTTAAAGAGCAGATTTTATAGAAGATCACTTTTCAAGCACACTTTTAAAGAACACTTTTCAAGGAATTAAATTTTAAAAATGTGAATTCTTAATAACGTACCTTTTAAAAATATACATTACATAAATAAAATTAAAAAAATAGTTTTTAAAAATTAACGTTTCGAAAATAATCTGTGGAAGAGAACTACTTTTGGGGCATTTTAAAAATTTTACAATGATCTGTTAATATTTTACTATTAAAAAGGACCTTTTCAAAAATATTTTCTAACTTAGTACCATTTAAAGAAATACCACCTACAAAATAAATTAGAAAAATACCCTTAAGGCACCTTTTAAAACTACCTTGAATAAAAAAGAAATGCTTTTTAACTGAGCTCTTGTGAACCTCACATTTAAATAAAAGCTCATTTTATACAAGATCCTTTTTAAAAATAGTATTATTTAGAAAATAACTATTCTCTCAAGAACTGCACACCCAGCTGCTTTAAATAGCAAAACATTGAATTTTCTTACAATAAATCCATATCGACAACGGCGATCAATTTTAATTTCTTTTAAATTAGCCCTCGTTAATGTGGCACTATCTACATACATTCGGAAACTAATAACTCACTCTTACATTCATAAATTCAAATTTATATTAAAAATTTTTTTCTATTAATTTTTATCAAAGCAATTTAAAGTTTCCTATAAATGCCACAGAGTTGAGTTCCACATTTGCCAGCCGTAACACTTTTGATGATAGTTTTGTATTAATTTCTTTTTTCAAATTGTAAATGATGGCTTGTATGTTTGTGTCTGTATGATAGACTAAATGTTTGTGTTTTATTATTAAAGGATGACATTCATTAGTGTGTGTGTGTGTGTGTATGTGAGTGAAAATTTTCTGTTTTTGGTGACTGTGTGTATGATCGTTCTTATAAATTTTAATAACATGTTTTTTACTGGTAGTTTTCCAATTTTTATCGCCAGTTTTTTTTATTTATTTCATTAATCGTAAAATAGTTGTGTTGTAGATGGTCCTGTTTTATTCCATCTAAAGTCTCGTTTGAAGAAAAAATTTGTGAAAAGAATGAAATTTTACTGAGTAGAGAAATGTTAAAAGAGTTTGGTTTATTTTTGCTAGTTTTTATTTTATTTATTATATTTCTGTATATTTTATTATATAAAATTTTCGGAACTAAATTTACATTTTCATTTATTTAGATGCCAACAACCAAAGAACAGTAGATAAGTAGAAAAAATTGCTCATTTTTCGTATTCAGTTGTGTGTGAAATTGCGTCCACAAATGAAAACTTTATTCATTCGTTGCAGATGTAGCTTTGCTGGTTGTATATGATCCTTATACACGCATTCTTATTTAAATGAACACAGGTTCACACAGAGAAACATAATCCCATACGTTAAATAGCAATTTAGCAGATTATACGTACACTACAGTCTATAGACCTGAACAGTCAGTCCATAATAGCACACATACAACAGAGTATCAAAAGATTCATCGTTGTCCTTGTCATGTTTTTACCAAAAAGGTTGTTGTAGTATTAGTGATTTGAGGTTTTATATGTTTCTGTCGTATACTTGTTTCTTTTCTGTTATTTTTTGTTATTGTGCTTTCTGCTATTTTCGGTAGTTTATGGGAAAATTTCATGAGCCGTATGTTTAATATGGTTATTTTTTGGTCATATTTCATATGGACTTAACTCTAGTTTGTTTGCTTGTATTATTATAAAAATAGAAAAAAAAATATGGTGTTTATGTTGGAAACAAAAAGAATTATTTTTATACCCGTTTATAGGAATATATATATAGAAAAATTGTTATAGATGAGTGCAAATTTTAAGCTCAGAGAGCACTACGCAGTAACATAATTTAAGACACATATTGGGTTTTAGGAAAAAGTGTTGAAGCATGGCAAAAGGATATTATTTAATTATAGTTTGTTTTATGAGAAAACCTGAACTTTGAACTCAGAAAAATAGAAAAAAAACTAATTTATTATTGTAATGAAATAAGAACAAAAGATATGTACAATTCTTTTGCTTCTTTGAAAATAACGCACAGTGCTTTATTCCTTTAAGTGATACTGCAAATTTGGAGAAGTAATCATAAAAATATGGATTTTCATATACATACTGGTATGTAATGTTCAAACTAAGAAAAGTTTTATAATTGAGAAAAATCATTGCATGTCCTTGGCTACCTTCCATATGTCATGTGTACTAAAACTTTAATTTAAGCAATAGTTATTATCAGTATATGCCGAAAAATAGTATATATGTCTTAAATTTACCTCTCTAGCGCTGTTGTTAATATTATTTTATACGGACCAAGGATAGAATTACCTCTCATACATTATTTTTACCAACAATTAAAATTTTGTTACGTTTATGATGAGAATGTACTACAAACTCATAAACGTTTCTTAAATTTAGCATTTTGGCTTTAATAAAAAATTTTGTTACATCAATTTCTAACATATGACTACTGCCATATATCCTTTTTATAAATAAAAAAAAACTTTAACTGCATTTATATCTAGCATGCATAAAATAAATATATGTATGTTATTGTATATAAAATAATGCGTTTTGCCTTTGTTATACATTTTTTTACCACTAGGAGCAACGATATAACTAACTCCTATATATCTTTTTCCAAAAAATATTAAATTTTGGTGCATTTATGATGCATTAAAAATATATAAAAATGTATGCGTTTAGCGCTTCTGTATATTTTTTCATTTCGTGCAAGCATATGACCACCTCTCATATATCCTTTTTCTGAAATGAACATCGTTTATGATTTCAATTTAAAAAAACTAAACATATGTGTCAGAAACTAGTCCGTAGTATAATTTTTAGTTCGTTCGGAGCAACAACATTATGATCTCCCGTCCTTTTTCTCTCTCATGTCCTTTTTCTCAAATATAAGCTGCATTTATGATTTTAATTTACCAAAAATTAATTGTTAATTCTTAAGTACTGCGACTTAGCTTTGGTGTAAATTTTAGTTCCTTCGGAGGAAGGATATGATGACCTGCCGTATATCCTTTTCTTAAATTTCAAATTGAGCTGCTTTTATAATTTTAATGTACCAAAAATTAATAAGTATTTCTGAAATTATGAGACTTAGTTTTCATTCAGTGCAGTGAATATCCTTTTTCTAAAAAAATAAAAATAACCTGCATTTATGGTATGAATATACCAAAACTGAACATATGTGTCTAAACTTATGCAAATTGGCCTTGGTATGAATTTAAGTCTGTTCGGATCGAGGAAATTATGACCTCCCACATATCCTTTTTTTTTTCAAAAACTATAATTGATCTGCATTTACGGTTTGAATTTACCAAAATTTTCTAAATACTGTTAAAATTATGCGACTTAGCTCTGCTATAATTTTTTTTTTCTTTTCGTGCAAGAATATGACCATCTCTCGAATATCCTTTTTCTAAAAAAACCTAAATTGAGCTGCAGTTATGGGGTGAATGCAGCAAAACTGAACAAATGTGTCTAAAGTTATGCGACTTTGCTTTAGTATAAATTTTAGTTCGTTTGGAGCAAGGACATTATGACTTACCGCCATTCCCTTTTTCTCAAAAACCATAATTGAGCTGCTTTTATGGTTTGAATGTATTAAAATTTTTTATATATTTCTGAAATTATGCGACTTACCTCTGGTATAATTTTGTTTTTCACTCAGTGCAAGCAAATGACCACCTCTCAAATATCCTTTTTCTAAAAAATTAAAAATGAGCTGTATTTATGACTTTAACGTACCAAAACTGGACATAAAGTTTTGAAATTACGCGACTTTGTCATGCTATAAATTTAAGTTCGTTTGGAGCAAGGACATTATGACCTCCTACATATCCTTTTTCCCAAAAACCATAATTGAGCTGCATTTACTGTTTGAATGCAGCAAAGATTAATACATATTTCCGAAGTTGTGCAACTTGACTCTGGTATAACTTTTTTTTCATTCAGTGCAAGAATATGACCACCTATCGGTATGAAAAACTTCCACTGACACTCCTTTCTCAAAAATAAAAATTGAGATGCATTCATAATGAGCATGCATAATTTGAATGGACATACTATTCTTGAGTTAAATAAATATTTAGTGCTGTTTCTAGTGGAAATATTAGTGGTTCGAATAACTGAAAACGTGTAATTGATGTAAACAATTTTATGGTACATTATTATAAAGCGTGGCAAATTGATAAGAAACAATTTGTTTTTTTCCAAAACCGGAACAATTTTCTTCTACTTGTTTTTGCATACAGGTTTTTGAAAATTTTCGTTACCTTTAAGATCCTCCTGTATTACAAGCTAAAGTTATACCTTCGATGGTCACATAAGTTTCGCTAAGAAAGTTCTCTTTAAAAAGCATTGACTTACTTATTTCTTATGTTTCTAGTTGCTGTACTAACTTGCCGTCATTATTTGTGCTGTCCTTTCGCAAACCCGCATACATACGTTTAAATTACACAAACACATCTGTCTACTCTAGGACTGACGTTGGTACCAGTTAGTTAAGAGATTATTATGGAAAAGAACTGAGTACATGGTAGTAGTCAGTGTTGCGCTTTGCATGATAACAAAAAAATAAATGTGAAATTCTTTTGTGCGGTTTATTAAGATTTATGATATTATAAGCAAAGACACATACACACATACATATAATCGTATTTGTAGACGCGCACGCAATACGAATTAAATATGTTTAACGTTGCGTCTTCGCCTTAAAAAAATATTTCTGTAATTTAAACTATCGCCAAAATATATTCAAAATATTAGTGTAAAATTTCTTTTGCTGCAAATTCTGCACACCATTACTAGTATTATAAATTGCTGGTGTTTGTTTTAAACTGGCTGGTTTCAAGTTCGTTGCCTTAGTTGTGACATAGTGTTGGTACGCGTGAAATGTGTTTAAAGAAAATATGTTTAAAGTTTTTTTTTCCTTTTAAGTGTGCAAACCATTATTTCTTTTATTTAATCGCATCGTTTTCGTAAACATTTATCATGTCGTCACTTCAAGAAGTTAATTTGCAAGAATATTGTTTTAGTACTCACTAATGCACAGTGGAGTGGATAGAGAAACAATACAATAAATTTCTCATCACACTGGCATGCGCGTATACGTTATATACAATTATTTAAAATAAGATATAAAGTATACGCAGTGGTGAAAACATAAATAGAAAAGTTAGTCTGTTTTGCATATAAAATCAAAATGTACAAAATTTTTATTGTATTGTTTGGTTGGAAAAATGTGGAAGAAGATTTTGTAAATTAAAACGGTTTTATACGTTTAAGAATTTTCGGAGTAAAACATTGGTAAAATTTGGTAATTTAAACCATTATTATTACTATTTTTTTATTTTTAATTAAAGAAATCTATTCCTAAAATTTTTTTATTATTCACAACTTTGGAACAGTTTTTAGAACTGAAGAATGCCTACTAAGACTCATCGAAGATGATTTCTTATTCCATCGAGATAAATATTAAGTTAATTTTCCAAAAGTTTACAATAAAATTAACGATTAAAAATATATAGCCAAATTCATTGACATTATTTCTAAGATCTGCACCACTGTGCACTGAAGAAAAATCAACTTTGTAAGAAAGTATATTTCAAGTTATATTTATTATTTTTTTAAATTTTTCGTGAGAAAATAAATTAAAAATAATTAACACAAAAAAAAACAATGAAGAGAAAAGCTTTTAGAGAATTAGAAATAAAAACTGACAGTTTTTAATTTCTTTTAATAACTTTACGACACTTTGGTTGGTTAAAACATGGCAATATCGTTTCAGACACTTTTTCATCCTGCTGAGACTGCAGACATGTTAGCGTCTGTAAGTCTGGCCAAATGTCTGCATAAAATTTGCTTTGCCGTTGTTGCCGTTTTACCCAGTATTTGTTTAAACAAGTCAATGAGGCGTTTCTTCTCACTTACAAACAATTTAGTTGGCTGCTGCTGTTCATATTTTAGTTGTTGATGTTTTTTTTTTTTTTTTCTTAAAGATAATTTATGGAAACATTTATGGTTATTTAGAAGACATACAATTAAAATCTATTTTGACTAGACATTTAACTCTTTGAATATAAAACTAAACAATGAATGCAATAAAACGATATCCTTTAAAATAAAATGTCCTTAAAAGCAGTGAAAGTAGCAAGAAGTAGTTTTTGATATTATTAATGAAAGGAAGGGCTTTAGTTTGTATTCTTAAAATATAATATATATAATTTAGATTTTTATATAGTAATAAATTGTATTACATATTTTATATAAAATCTTTAGTATTACCGCTGCAGGCATATTTATTGAATAAGTCTTCATTATCATCATTATCTTGTTGTGAGCAAAGATTTTGTGAACAGTTCTTTGTTGCCAAGTTAAAATACCCTGTATTTTTTATTGTTTGTTTTTTTGTGTAAAGTATTGATTATACTGCTTAAACTTAATTTCTTAACCACAAATGGCTATTTTCTTAACAAATCAAAAAAATAGAAAATAACCAAACAATATTTTTCATTTATAAGTAGACAGTCATCTTAATACAGAAGGTTAAGTTATCCCACCAACAATTTCATAGGAGAACCAAGCAATAAAACTACTTAAGATAAATATTATACTTATCAGTTTATTAAGGAATTAGGTCACTTTTTTTTTATAAAAATATTTTAGGAAAATTTATTAAACTTCCATATTTCGCCACTTTTTTGTGTGGATTGTTCAGGGATATATAAATTCGTGTAACATATTTTGAAAAAACCGTTTTTCGATGTATCTGTCTGTTTGTCTATTTATTTGTCACATGCTTTAATTGTATGAACCTATAAAGTTACTGACCTTAAATTTTTACCGTGAGTTTTTTGAACATAAAACCCTTAAAGCTATTTTTACCACCTTTACCTTAATTTCACTAAATCATAAAAAAATATAAATTTAAACATAAGGACTGTTTTAGTATAAAGCTTCACATTTACAGACTCTTTGCTCCATTCCTCGGCATTAAGAGGGCTTGAATATGTTATACAGGCATCTCTTGATGTATAAATACTTTCAGAAGCCTAAAAACGAGACTAGAGCACCACTTCTATTTAAGGATCTTCTAATTTTTAACTACAACATCTAAACAAGTTGTGGAAAAATGGCAAAGTTTTCTAAAATATTAGGGTGGCTTTAAATTTCTTGCAAAAGTTAACTAATAAAAATTAATAAATAAAATGCTGAATAAAACCAGGTTTCTTTCAATAAATTTCGTGCCTTAGAGGCCATTCACATCACACGTAACGATGAGATTTTATAGACATCCTCCACAGCCTTTGTACCACTGTTTACAAAATTTCCGATTCGAAACAAATCTTCAACCTCATCCTCAGGTTCGCTACATAATACTTTATGAACATCCCCCTGGAAGTTGTGTAACGTGAAAGACCATGGAGAAAGTGCCAATGGGAAAAAATCGCCAAAACAAAAAAAAAAAAAACGTTGAAAGAAAAACTAGTCATCAAACTTAATTTGGACGAAAAACAACAACAGTCAATTTTAGGTAAAAACGCAAAAACAAAAACAAAAACGACAAAACGCCAAAAAATCGCCAAAATCAAAACAGGGAAATTAAAAAAAAACGCTCAAAAATCACCAAAATAAAAACAAAAAGCCAAAAAAACCTTAAAAAAAATCTAAAAAATTTTTTAAACGACAGCGGCACACCAAAATAGCAAAAATTTGCTAAACACAAAAAAATTAATATGGTAGAAATCATGAAAAATCACCAAAAACTAAACAAGAGACATAATTTCACATGTGAAGAATTTAATGTATTCCCATCAGTATAATAAGATAGATTTAAACCATCAGAAGATATCACAAATTTCTACATTTATACCTAATTGACAAAAACAGGACACACAACTATTTAATTAATCCCTCACATTATTTAATTTATAATTATTAAAACATTCTACTAAAATTTAAACTTAACAAAAAATATGTGTCCTTATTTATATAATCCAAAAAAATTTAAACAATTCAGCATCAACAATTGATATTTATTAACTCTTTCTACTTATTTAGTCACACTTAACGTAAAATACTGTAAATTCTTTGAAAAATTCCTCCTTTTAATGATCCTTTAATGTGAAGTGCTTAATTTTAAAAGCACTGTAGAGCTAAAACCCTGTTACATTCATTCAGTTCATAAAGAAATTACACGGTAGATGTTGGTGAAATGTTGGTTTTAGATGTTGGAATTGTTCAACTTGTCATTTAGTTTAATATGGTGTCCCATTTGTAAGGGACGTAATATTTCCTTTAACTTTATTTTTTGTGTGTGTACTTTTTTTCTCTTTTAGATTTGTGTAAAGAAATAAAAGAATATTTGTTTGCTGTGCATATGTGTGTGTATGTGTGTGCTTGTGTTTAATAATTTACTTATGTACGCTTTGTATTTTTGTTTTCCATTCTATTTTGCTTGTTTGGTAAGAAGAAGTAGTTGTTTTATTTTGGGTTTAGCTGCTGTTGTTGCTAGAATTGTTGTTTCTGTTACATTTTTAACTTTGTTCCCACTCTAGCCGAGTTTAATCCGATAAAAGCTCATGTTGTAAATATAAAGGATAATAAATTTTGCATGTGACAAGGACAAAACAAAAACATCATTGCTAGAGTTGTTGTTGATATGTGTATAAGTAAATATATTAATTTACTATGAATGTATGGGTGCTTTTTTTTTTTCATGCTTACAGTTGTATTTACGGGTATTAGTATTATATTGTTTTCTTATCCGTTTTGTTTGCCTGTGTCCTTTATGAAAATTAAGTAAAATTCATTTATTAAATTTATAACATATTTTGTATTTATTTATTTTTTATATTTTCCCCTTTTGTATATGTATGTATGTATGTGTGTATATATAAATTTTGTTATTTTCTCTAGAGAATACAAATTAATTCTTTCTTTTTTAATTTTTTTTTTTTTTTTGTCTCTTTTTACATATCGTAGATGTTATTCATAAAATGTAAATATAAATGTATTAGTTTTCGTATTAATTTTGTTTGTATCTAAATTAACGTTAGAATTTTGTATTTGCAACTTTTTATCCGAAATGAAAACATTGAAAATAATGAAGTATGATATTCATGACAACTTACGAAAATATTACGAGCCATAATGGCAGCTTTTGGGGCCCTATACTCCTTATAGGAGCTTCGGGAACACATATATATATATATATATATATTAATGGCTGCTAAATGATTGGAAAATTGGTTATGGGAAGGCGGATAAAGTGAGTAGTGTCTGCGGACTTGTGATTTGAACCCTACCATATGAAAGAGGGGAAGTTTATTCCACATACGAACATCTCGGCTGAACTAAGAGTTTTCTCTGTAGTGCGTTGTTGAAAATTAGTGGTTTCGGTAACATGTTCCCTGATTTCATTAAAACACGCCGTTGTAGTAACGATAGAACAGTGCAATACACCCCCAGTACTGCGTCGATGCTCCCCAACTGTCACCAATAAGTTCCTTCGTGCTCTGCTGAACGCGATCGATTAATATCAAAATATTTTTTGAAGCACCGGCCCATACATGAGAGCTATATTCCATTTTGGGTGGGATGTATGAAGGTGCTTTAAATACTAAGAAGATCCGATGCAGTGAAGACGCTGCAGACGTATGAGTTATATTTTATGTATTTTATGAAATATTAATCATACGCCTCGTATCAAACTGATATGAATTTAACGAATAAGTCGTCTTTTCGAAAAAGTTAATTTCGCCACAGCTGCTAAAAACATTAATGTGAAAAAATCAATATAACAAATAAATTAATGGAGCGATTTTTTTAAAACCGTAGACGACAGAAGAGTTTCAACTCTTTGTTTTGGGGGGGTGGGAATTGTTTGCTGAGACACACAGAAAATTTCACCTTCTCCTAACTAATAGATAAATTTACGAAACTATCAAATTATATAAATCTGCAGCATAAAGGAAAAAATTATTAAGTTGACATAAGGTAATTTTTAGGTAATTCTACCATCGTATTCTCCATATCAAAATTGTTTCATTGAAAATTTTTGTTTTTTGTCAAAGTTCTATCGTAATTATTTGCTGATTTTCTTTTTCTAACTTATTATGTAGTTAGATAATTATCTCATAAGGAATAACAGCTTAATATAACTTATGACATTTTATACATCATTTTGAATGTATTTGTTATAGTGAGCAGAATCATATGTTAGTAAATGAAAAGAATTCATAAATGAATGATCAACTTTTTCTACAATGGAAATAAATTTGTATTAAACCACATAAAAGTAAAAACTACTTTTATACAAATATATAAAATATAAATTAACCACTTCTTCCTTATTGCCACAGGAATAATTATTTGTTTAATCATGTATTATTTTATGACACATTTTACATTTTAAAATCTTTATAAAAATACTATATAATTTTATATATTAAACTAGCAAACCCGCCCGGTACTTCGTTACCTGTAATTTTGAAAATAAAAAATAAATAAAAAAAGGATCCCACATTCCAAATTTCATATTCTTGGGAGCATGTTTAAAAATCTCCCTTTTTGGGCCATATTTAGCCCCTTTTACCCCCTTAAATTGCGAGTTTCTAAAAATTTATATTTTGGTTCGAGTCTGCATCGTAAAAGGAACCTACGTTCCAAATTTCATATTTCTGGGACCTTTTTTAAAGATTTTTTAAAAATTTGATTTTTCGGCCGTTTTTACCCTTTTCTACCCCCCTAATTCGAATTTCCAAAAATTCCGTCTTAGTGGATCTACACTCTGTAAAAGGAACTTACATGCTAAATTTCAACTTTCTAGGTTCAGCGGTTTGGGCTGGGCGATGATGAATGAGTCAGTCACTCACGCAACTCTTTTATATATATACTCGTAGATAATATGTAACACACAAATTATGTTTCGTTGTACAGATGTAGTTTGTTATTATAGAACCGTAAGTTTGTACCACAAATAAAAATGAAAGTATTATGTTTGAAAATATTTATAATGAAGCTTTATGCACAATTCATGCAGAAAAATACACAAATACTGTTTTATATATAATAATACACAGTCACACCCACTAACCAACTCATACATTTGTGGGCGGCCTAAAAGCACCAATCAAAATACCCTTGCATGAGAGTATTAAATGACACTCCAAACAAAATAGCGGTTATCGTAATAAAATGTCATTTGTGTGTGTCTAAATAATTCGATTTTTTTTTTCTTCTATTCACATATAAATTGAGTTTTTGATCATGAATTATTTAAAATGTTTATACATATAAAAAAAACTGCACACAAGTCCTTGAAATATTTTGCAATAAATTGAACATTAGTGGCCACAAAGTACCTGATATTCACACTAAAATTTATTTATTATACTCATGGTGTCCATAAGTCACATGCAAAAAAAGACTAATATGAAAATGTTTTAAATTAATTGATTCAGTTTACATGAATGTGTGTATGCGTGTCTGTGTGTGCTCTTTTTAAAATAAATTTCTATACTAACTATTAGCTTACGAGTGTTTATGAATAAGAATGGGAAGTGTTATTGATAATGATGTATTTATTCTTTAAGCTAATAAGGCCTAACGTAGCTAATGTTAATAAAATGGGAATGGGAAGTATTATTTATTCAAATAATTATTTTAAAACATAATGCAAAATCGCGATAATTCTTACTTCTATTATTCCGAAATCGAAACAATTCTCCACGCAAAATTTAACATTTTATAAATCGTAATTTCTTGTTGGTCAAGAATTGAAAATATGAATGGTATTTAAAGGATCAAACTTATTAATATTTTAGTTTTATAAGTGTTTGTACGGTTTGAAATAAAATTTAATACGGACCTAAAACGAATAATTTTGAAACACTTATTGACTCTAAATACACTACCAATCATAAATGTTGCTAAAATTTAGTTTTTGAAAAAAAGAAGAAGAAGGGAGGTGGTCATGTCTTTGCAGGGGGTGAAATAAAAATTTGTAACAGTGCTAAAATGCATAATTATCGAAACCCTTATAAATATTGAATATAATTTAGTACAGTCCAGTCATAAAATTAGTTAAAATTTGGTTATTGAGAGTAAGGATATACAAGAGGTAGTCATGTCCTTAAAGGAAGTGAAACATAATTACCAACAGAGTTAATTTCTCTATAATTTTCTAACTACTTATCAGGTTTTAGTACAGTGCAATCATAAATTTAGCTCGAAATTAGCTTTTGAGAAAAAGGATATATGAGAAGCAGTTAGGTCCTTGGATTCACCTAAACAAAATTGACAAAAGAGCTAAAACGTATAATTTTCTAAACATTAGACTATTAGTTTTTAGTACAGTATAGTCCAGTAATAAATTTAGCTAAAATTTGGCTTTTGAGAAAAAGGATATATGGGGATGGTCACGTCCTTGAAACACAATTTTTGAAAGAGCTAAGCCGCATAATTTTCTAAACACTTCTTATTTTTTAGTACACTCAGTCATAAATTTAGCTAAAATTTGATTTTTTTAAAAAAAGATATATGGGAATGATCTTGTACCACATACAATAATACTTAAAACAAACTTTTTAGTTTTCTATGTAATCTAACTGAAATACAAGTAAAATTTTGTTTTTGAAAAAAATTACATTTTATGTAAATGGAAATTAAAGGACATGAATAAAACAATATGTACGACAGAGTTAATATACTTAAATTTCGAAACACATCAGTTTTGAGTGCATTCAAATCATAAATGTAGTAAGAATTTCCTTTTTTGAAAAAGGATGCATATCCTTACATTTACAGAACGAAAATTTATGCTAAAAGACAGATTTCTTTAAATTTTTTATTGATTTTATGTGCATTCTTATCATAAATGTAGTAAAAACTTACTTTTGGAGATAAAGGCTATATGGGAGTTAGTCATGTCCTTGCAACAAAGTAAATGAAATTATTAACAGCGTTAGAATTATAAACTCTGGAAATAGTTACTAATTTTCGCTGCCACATTGTGGCATCTAAAGTACCCAAAACTAAATTTTTATTTTTCAGGATTTATGGTTAGTAGTCATGTCCTTGTAGCGATTTTTCTCAAAATTTAAATTTTTTTTCTTTACTAAATTTTTAAAATTATATATTCTCGTTTCACGATAACTACTCTAGTTCTGCCTATTCATTATATGGAGACGGAGCACTGTGCGTCTGAATCTCTTCGAATACTAAATGAAGAATCATACAAATATGATTGAGATTATTGCTGCACAGTTGTGCAATGGAATGAATCTGTTTTTGGACTTATATACATTATTATTCATTATAATAGTCGGTTGAAACCGCTGTGCACAGTTTCACATGCAAACGAATCACATAGTATAAAAATTAAAAATAGCATGTTATCGTGTCGTCTTAATGTCGCTAAATGATTTGGACGTAATAAAAAAAAACTATTTTTAGCTTTTAATGCCTGACACACGATGTCAAAGATATCCTACGCTGGATTTCTGGACGTGTAAAAACGCCTTTCACTGTGGTATGGGCCAGCATTTTTTCAAATGAGAATTCCTAAAGAAAGAAGAAAATACTTCATAGTGATTCAACTAAGTGTTGGAGTCCTTAACGCCCATGCTAGTGCCGCAAAATTGTAAAAACAACAATAGCGAATTCATAACAACAAATATAAGAACAAACAACAAATTAGAAACGTAAAATAAAACTTTGGTTTTAAACCGGAAGTTAAATTGAATATTAATGAAGTGAAAAATCAATTTTACAAATGAATTGGTGTGTAAAAATTGTATTGTTGTTTCATTGTTTGCTTCTTTTGCTTTGTGTTCCATAAAAAAAATTTGTTATGTTCCCCTTTTTATTGTTCTATTGTCACGAGTAAAAGTTTTCGGAAACAAATTGTACAGCAGGTAAAAAATTTTAGTTTAAAATTTAATTAAAATTTAACGGAATACACGAGACTAGAGCAACAACAAAAAAATTTAGTAAAAGTTTGTTTTGAAGTTTTTGTTTTGTCGATTAATAATAGAATTTTTTTTTTCCTCTAATAAATGATTTATTTGATGATGACGATTGTGCACCACTACAATAGAGGAAGAAAAAATATAGTATTTTTGAAAATATTTTAATAAAAATATGACAAATAAAATAAATTGATTTATTTTAAATGGCCATGACAAGCGTGGCCATAAAAAGGATTACAACAAATAAAAATGATAGTGGTGTTTGGTATTGATACAAAATTTATTTATTTTCTAATAAAATTGTTGAAAAAATAAAATTTTACATCATTAAAATTTATCTAGATATATTTCGATGCATATAAAAGTTTTGTGAAGTTTCCTTTTACACAGTGTGTCTCTCTCTATACCTCTCCCTATCTCCTCTCTATGTTTATAAACAGTTTCGTTCACGTTATTATACACGAAAGTGCTCTTGCTTGTATGTGTTCCATGTGTATACGTTTGTGTATTTATCTTTCTACTGAATGTTTATTGAATTGCAAATTATTTATTTTATTTAAAATAGAATTGATAAATGAGTGGAATTATATGAAATTCAACTTGAAAATTATTTCCTGACACATTGAATACCGCAAAAAAAACCTTAAATTTAATATTCAATTATTTAATTAATTTTTCAGGGTTTTTTTTAGTATTGTATTTAGTAGTTGATTTTAAGTATTTTACAAAGAATTAAGTAGGCACAGAAATATGTTTATACTATTGATATCAGTAATAGCAAGAAAAATCATAAAGGAAGATACGTTTTGAATATTTTAACGCTGGGATAATATTTTTTTGACGATGTAGAAGATTTACATGTTTAGCATTGACTTTAATATTAATTTTTGTTAGAGATTTTTGTGCAGAGAATTTTCTAGTGAAAGTTTTTTAAACAACATACAATTTTCATTTAATAACGAAGTGTACAAATCAATTTCTCTTTTTTATTCAAATAACAGATTTCTAATGACTGCTTTTGATACACTGAATCAAGAATTCTAGGAATAAGTTCATTATATCAATGAATTGATCATTGATTATGATTTAATGTACCCACCCCCCACCCCTGTATTAAATCAGTCAGATTAATATTGTTCAGGAAGAACAACAGGGATGGCTCTCAATGAAAGTTTTAGCACTGAACTTTACTGAATATTTTTATTTTTACTGCGTATTAAGTAGTCCTGAAAATGTCGAAAAAAAATTATGATGTAAATGGTGTACATTTAAAAAATAAATCTGCTTGATTTTTCTCAATAGTATTTTCTCTATAACTACGTTTGCAGTTTCATTAAAATTTTCCAAGAACATTTTTTACATAAATATTTTGCTGGCAAACTGCTTCATATATTTTCAAATATGTATTTCATGTCATCCTACGTTATCAGTGCATGTAAATAAAAAATAAAATGTTTGATTTAAAATTCATATTAAAAACTCTGCTTTTAGCAGTGTAACTCTTTATTTGTCATATATTTTGTAGAAAAAGAAAATTCAATTGAAACAATTGTACGTTTGCAAATTGCAAGTGAAATGACACAAGATAAAATTGCATTTATTTCTAAGAAAATTTTATTTCCTGTTATCCTTTTTCACTGTTAAAAATTAAACTTTCTATGTGCCGCATAAAAATCCAGCATTGATTTTCATTCATTTTGTTGTATAAAATTTATCAATTTAATCCTTGTGTGTAAAAAACATTAAATTAAGACTGTCACATGATATGATATGGCTTCATTAAATTCATTGGCCATATTAATACACAAAAAAATATGACATCAAAGGTAATGTGATATTAATCCCAAGCGATGGGAAAAATACGGAAATCTTTATTCAAGTACGGATTATCAAATCCCAAAAGAAATTAGTTCAAAAAAGCGTCCACCTCGATTTAAGGTGAAAGATAACGGCTTCAGATGATAAACATCGCTTTAGACTACTCAGACAAATACGCATAATAAAATCAACAAATAAAAGCCAACAAAGAAAACTTTATTATATAATTTTTCATATCTGAAATTGAACAGAGGCAGCTTAAAAAGTATTTAATCCCTTCAAGGATTAAATCAAGTACATTTTGGTTAAAAATGTTTAATCACAACTCTTACTTAAAGTAACTTTAAAATCCTTCAATTTGGTATGAGTTGTGTGTGTGTGTGAGTGTTTATGTTTACATACAAACGTATAACTGTTCAGATATGTGTCAGTGTGCGTATACAAATGTTAATTTTAAATGTGAACTATTTAAATAAAAGTTCTTTTTATGTCCGTAGGGTTGTCTGATAAGCATTTATAGGGAAAAAGAGACAGACAGAAAAAAAGAGAGACAGATGAACTGTTTATGTTAGTATATGCAAGAGGGTAAATATTAGATTTATTAAAACATTTAAATTCTTTTATAAGTTTTTTTTTGTAATAGTTTTTTTTTTTTGTGTGCATGTGTGTAAGTTCAGTTGTGCTTTAGTACATTTCTAATCCTTTTTTGTTTTAAATAACAACTTTACTGTGATAATAACTTCCTATTTAACTTTTCAAATAGAAAAACTTTTTTGCTATTTATCCGCCACAGGCATTATTAATGTATATGTGTGTCTGTATATGTTTTTGCTTTTCACCATGATGATGATGACTTGAAGCAAATTAGTTTTCTTTAAATTTCCCCGTATAAAAAGCAAAAGAAAAAATATATGCATTTTATAATTTCATATCAAGAAAAAAAAAAAATGATGGCAACAGAGAAGAAACTTCAAATGCCTCCTAGTGTTTAATTTGAATAATTGTTAGAAAAATATATTGAAATTAAGCAAACAGCCAAAGGTTTTGATTACATATCCTTTTTGAAAGTTAAGTTTAGTTGTTTCCTTTTCATTTGATTAAACAAAACCTTTGGGAAATTATTTACTAAAAATAGCAAGTAATTTTAGAATATTAATTATAAAATCGTTCAGTGCTTAGTAGGAATACTCCTTATGATTGGAATTAAAAAATATGTCTAAAAATTTTGTCTATTGTATTACTTTGTTTGGTAAAATGTCTCTAAAAACGAATAAAAAAATATACAAAATTCTTTCCCTCTTAAAATGTATCCTTGCGTAGGCTTAAAATTGCATTTTTTTTTTTTTTTTTTTGATGTGTATGGCAACGTGATATTAAAGTTTGAGTCATTAAAAGTAAAAACAAACTATTTTTTTTTTTAGTTTTGTTAGAAACCATACACATTCACGGATATCTAGATATCTACTTACATGCCAAATATGTCCTTGAGCTTTTGCAAACTATCATGTGATTAAACAAAAACTTTTTATTCATGTTGGTTTTAAACCAAAAACAAAAATTATTTATTTTAAAAATTAAATAAACATGAAAAATATTAGTGATTTAACATTAAATTTTAAGTTTCATTTATGTTTGTGTTAATATAAAAATTGTGGTTTTTAGAAAATTAACCTTTTTCTCGATGTGAAGGGTAAAAAAATCAATTGAATACCAAAGTTTTATTCTACTGACATCAACACAAATCGAGTAAGAATTTTCCTTAACGAAAAAAATTTCCTTAGAAAAAACTATCGAAACATAATCAGAACAAGAAACTAAAAAAAAAAAACAACTTTTAAGGTCACAAAAAAAAACTTCCTGCCATTAATTGCCTAAACTTCGTAGGATATTGAATGAATTAACATAAAATTTAATACTTGAAATTACCATCAATACAAGAGTTTATTTACAAAAACATTGAAATAATACAACCATACCATTTTTATAATGATATTTTTATGGTGTAACCTGCCAGTTAAACTGCAACTTTACGAAATTTTGGCAAAAAGCCATAAACACACAAGAAAACACATACATACTCCTGCTCTCTCTCTCTCTCTGTCACAATGTGAGAGCGTCCCACATTTTTATCAAGTAAAATCTTGTAGGTCTGTATGCCAGAGTGCATTCGTTAAATGAATTTGGTATTGAAATTTCATTTGCAATTTTTATTGTGCGGCTGACAGCTTATTTTGCTTTTTTGTAGCACAGAGCAGAGAATACAAACTACAATCGTTGATTAATTTTCATAAAAATTACTCTTGACTATAAAACCGAAAAGGTTCATACGCAAATTGTATGTGACTATGGTAGCAGGAACTCCTGACAAGCCAAAAATAAAATAAAACAAACGGTAAAAGGATAATGATGACTCTATGAGATAAGAGCTGCATTATTGTCAACTATGACCTGATGACGACGACAATGTGAAAGTTAAATGGGTACAACTGTGTGTCATTTTCGAATTTTTGCATTTGCATTCAGCCCCTTATGTGGTTTCCGCCCATCCGCACATATATTGGATATTGCAGCTGTCTTTGTTGTATTTCATGTGTTCATTCCTTTCAGTTCAACAAGCCAACAACAACAAAGTGTCATTCTTTTAAAAAGACTAAACTAATTTTTCACTGTCACTTGCGTGTGTTTGTGTTGCTGCAGCAGTTATTTCAGCAAATTGTAGGCTCCTGTTACTTCTCACAGTCAAAAGTTACAATTTTATGTATGCAGATTAACTAACACACAAACACATACGTACATACACTATCGTACAATGTTAGTAATATTTACTTACACTCGTATACAGAAGCTTTAAAGAACTCTTTAACGATAAGATCAATTTATTGCAAAGTGGATTAGAGTTTTCTATTTCTTTTTTTTCTGCTTTTCTCTTTCTATTTTATCCGGATTGAAATGAAAAAAAAAATGTACGAAACTTGCTTTCTGCTTAAAGCCTACAAATGCGACTGCGGTAGTGCATTTCCTTTTTTCCCAGCAAACCAGTTTTTAAAAGAAAAGTTATCTATATGATTTAATTAGTAATAACTGATATCTTCTTCTGTCTTGCCAGCTAAAAATAAATCGCTTACAATTTCACAACAAATAAGATGCCTTTACTTGCAGCAATTATGGGCTTTTTACTTTGTAGAAAAATACTCGTATATTATTTTTCTAACTTTTTATATTAATTTTTTTGTTTTTAGAAAGGCACTGTTGCCTTGTTAGTTAGAATAATCATACTATGGTTACTCTAAAATTAACTTGTTTTACTTTAATAAGCAAAATTTTGGTTTTCATGTTTAGAGTTTTACTCACAATATACAGGGTTTTATTTTTCTTAAGGCATTTATATAATATTTTATCATATTATGACTATCGCAAAAAATATATGATTGTAGCACCAAATATTTATTAATTTTTTTTTCTTTCTACTGGTAGTCAGAATAAAAAATTTCGAGTAAATTAATTGCCTGCCTTAACAGTTTAAACATGGTTGGAGGACAATCAAACTTTTATTATTACTCAGCACCAATTGGTGTATCTTTGCAATTGTTTCAAAGCAGTGCACACTTTCCCCCAAATATCATCTAAAGGAGACTAAAGCGATGCGTTTACGAGAAACGAGCATCCCTTTAAGTCTGCATGGGTAAAGATTTGTGTGTATGTATGTAAGTGCGATAGTCGCTATAAAAATAAAGTTTCTATGGAGCCATGAAACCGACAGGTATGTTGGCACTCAGCGAACATTTAAACATGGATTTTTCCAAGTACGTGCTTCTATTTGGGTTTGTGCGGAGAAGTGTTAATACAGTTGTATGCTTGTTTCTGCACGATTGAGTGTGGTTTTATGTCCGTGTATTTGGGTATGTGTAGAAAATACTAGAAATAATTCAAACGCTTGACCAGGAATGTCACTGTACGTCACTGTACTGTAACCGTAATCAATAAAGGTTGTACATAATATTTTGTACATAAAGGGAAAGATAGCTAATACAAAACAGCTCTCATGTTATGAGTACCCTAAAGATGAAAGGCGAACCCGTGAAAGACTCATATCCTTCTAAAAAAGAATAAGATGAACAACGTTGTCCGACTATCAGAGGAAGAAACCCAAATAGTGCCGCTTTTCTAAAAAAAAAAACGAATCATGAACAAAGTTTCGAAAAGCAAGACTACAGAGGATTTAAACAATATTATTCGGTTAATGGCTAGTCGAATAAGTTTTATTCTTCGAGTAAGTTTAATAATTTGTTAAATAAATAAATTCAATTAATTTTCAATCACATGTATTAGTTGTGAATTATATTCAACTAACTATTATTCGAATAAATATTAATCGAATAATATTTATTCGAACTTATGCATATAAATCAAAATTTTTTTGCTAATTTTTTATTTTTTTTTTTTTAATATAGTTGCTAACATATAGTATAGCATTTTTATTTATTTTATCGTAACTATTTTTTTAAAATTTTAATAATTTCATTTGAATAATAAAATTTGAAAAGTTTGAATTGAAATATTTTAGTTATGAAAAGCGGTTTTTTTTTTGTTGTCTAGTTTGTATTTGGTTAATATGTATTCGATTAACTTTTATTCGAAAAATTTTTAATCCATTATCTATATTTGTTTAAATTCAATATATAATAATTTAAATCATTTAGTTTTCGTTTTATATTTTTATTTATTTTCATCCGACTAATTTGTATTCGGGATTAATGTGTTCGATAAACTTTTTTTCGAATAAATTTTAATACATTGTCTTCATTCGATTAAATACAATATAAATTAGTTCAAGTGATTAGTTTCCGCTTAATTTCCTTTTTTTATTTTTATTCGAAAATTTTGTATTCGGGTATAATGAATTCGATTAATTTTTTTTTTAATAATTTTGCTTCCGTAATTTTCATTCCATCAAATTCAATCCGAAAAACTTTTAGTCGATAAGTTTCCACTTAATTATATATTTTTAAATATATATATTTTTTTTTATTTTATTCAGCTAATTTCTATTCTGTTAATGTGTAATCGATTAGCTTTTTTTGGATTATTTTGATTCGATTAAACTATATCTGAAAGACTTTTAGTCGATTATTTTTATTCAAAAAAAATTCTTTAAACCTTTTTAATCCAATAATTTAATGTTTTCAATTTTTTTCGAATACTGTTTTTTTTTTGTCGGAAAATTTTCTTTCTTCTTAGATTTTTGGTAGTCCTATTTCATAGGGACACGTAGTTTAATGAAGCTCACTGTTCGAAGTTACCGAAATAATTGTAAAACCATGTGCATGCTATAAATTATCCAGCACCACCACATGTACCGTAGAGGCAAGTGCATACTGCTACGCCGACACAGGTTATTTTAAAAGTCTTATACGGGTACATATTCTTTCTCTTTAAATATTTTTAGTAAAAAAAAAACAAACAAATGTTTGAATGAATTTGTAAATGCATGTAAAAATGAGTGTAATAGCAGCGTACATATAAAGTAAGTCGCGTTGAAATACTAAAAGTACATAAATTACTCAGAATAGAAGATAAATTGCCTTAAATAAGTGATGTTCTACCTTTATTTCTTCACAAACTAAATTTATCTCTTGTGTTGCAAAATTCGTTTTAATAAAAATGAATAAAAGAAATTTTGTTTCGGTGTGGTGGTGCATTAGAATTAAGGGCATTTAAAATATATTCACAAAATTTGAATAAAGATTAGCCCCGAATGCATGTCAAGTGCACACAAAGAAACTACAATAACAAAATGTGTAAATTAAAATATTTAGAAAAGGGCGGATAAAAGGTGATGTTTATAAATGTTGATATGTGAATATTTTTAATATATACACTTTATAAACATAAAGTTTAGCGAATCAAAACTTATTGCAAGATAACAAAATTATTTCGAAAGTAGCAAATAGTAGGACTGAGTTGTGATATTCGCATAGTTTGTTTATATCTCATGCTGAAAATGTCCTCAGGGAACGCCAGAACTTGACATAAAGCGGAGTAATTAAAGCATTAAAATTTGCTAAAAATTATTTATGTTCTTCTTGTGGCATCATTGCATTGTTTTTTTTATAGATTTTATTTTCTTGTAAATTATCTTGGAACTATTCTTTTTGCTTCGCACATATGTAGCTTTCTATGAAAGATGAAAGAGTAACAAAGTGAAAGCAATAAGGGGCCTTTTAGTTCTGAGTGTATTTAACCCTACAAATTGATGTTGGTTGCGTATGATTAATTTTTATTGAAACTAAAAAGTATCGCTAATACGCCACCATAGTGATTTTCTTATGTTTAAATTGAAAATTAAACTTGATTTTTTCGACTTTTCGTTAGATTCATCAAAACTTCTTGCTTACCAAAATGCCAAACAATAATTTATTTGCTTTTTTAAAGACATTATTTATAAATGGTTGTTTATCACTGTGAAACGATAAAAATCCTTCATTTTTCAAAGCAAAAGAATGGTTTATATACAAAGTGCAGTACTCAGTTTATTTAACTGTGTGTGAGCGTATACGTATAAATGCAAAGGTGGGGCTAAAAAGGATTGCTTTCGAAGTTACTCTTTGCTTTTATCCTCTGCATTTTTGTGTGCTGTTCGTTGAATTTAAACAAACAATTTAACTTGCACAATGGCTCATGAAAGATATCAACAAAAACTTATGACCCATTTTAAATGGTTTAATTTGTTATCCAGCAATTTCCTATGACTTTAATTCATTTTGTAAGGAAAAAGTTTCGCAAAACAGCACAATATAAAAAATTAACAAAACCTTAATGCCGTCCCATAATAAACGTAGGCATAACTTTAAGCTGTTGAAAATGTCAGGTGAAGTACTGCCATAGCACACTTTTATATAAACATTCATACATTCTTCTAGTAAGATTTTACTATAAATTTTTTATTCTAAAACCATATTTATACGAGTATGTATAATTTTCTTAATACAAATGCTATTCATACTATCATACTTTTACAATGAAAAGAGCAGACTTACTATTCAACATTTTCATTTGCTCGTTCATTTTTATTTTTAGCATCAACTGCAGCATCATGTTACACACGCTGTGCCAAAGAGAATGATAAATTTTATAAACATTATGAATTCCATTTTATCTTGTCTTGTGGCGCCCTATGCTCCAGTGGGAGTTAAAGGAACATATATATATATATATATATATATATATATATTGTCAAGATTTAAGAATTTTTTTTTTACTCTTCTGGTTTTAGATAACACAGCAAAACTTTATATTAAATACTATATTTATGTTAAATATTGCTGCTCTTATTATTTAAGATAAAATAATGAATTAAGGACGTTTTAAGGGGGGCTATTTGACTCTAGAGTAAAATTATTTGTGTAGAAGGAATTAATATTTATGATGTGGTTGCATGATAGAAAAAAAGGGTTGAGATCGTTGGCATTATCGCCCAACAAAATGCAGACATAAAGATTACTTTAACCTTTCCTGCTTTTCTCATATATTATTTGCACTAAAAACATTTTTGAGCAAAACTCGTTTATTTAAATGGTATTTTGAATATAATATTTGCTGTTAGTAATAAGTAATTTTTCTATTTTTGTGGATATTTAACAGAGGGGTATTTTTTTAATGTTTGAAATTCCGTACCTCTATAATTTATAAACCGATTTTTCAAAATATATAGTATATTTTTATATTTTTTCTTTTTGCATAAAAGAGCTTGGCGGCAAGTCGTTCCTCTTAAATGTGATTATCAAATAAGTTCTCCATTTCTTATCAAATTTTCAGACTTTTTGCTTTGTTCAATCATGTTTGTTTGCAGTGTGGTCCCTTTAAATTTGTTTCTATTCGGGTGAAAGCTTTACCCCCTTCCCAAAATATTATTTATTTTATAATTCTTCTACTTATGAAGCGAATTTGCTAATTTCTTATTCGTGTGCTCGGGTATGTGTGCAGTTTTGTCCCATGATATGCTTTTTTTTTTAATTTGGATCTTAAGGTCCTACCTCCTACCTCGTGTATTAATAAACTAGCAAATATTTTTCTTCTTGCTATAACTTATTTTAAAAGCCGGCTGGTAAATCACCTCCCTCAAAAAAATTTATTGTTGTCTAGCGCATATGCTTACAGTTTTTTCCAATTGTTTTATTTTTGAGAATTAGAGAGGCGAATCGGTGTTACAACTATTAATTATTGAATAAAATCCATTAATTAACCGAGTGTAAACAATTTTTTGTTATCTAAAAGTGTTTGTAGTTTGTACCAAACTACATGTTCTTTTTCTTAATTTTTATTTTTTTTTTAACCAGGACTAGTGTTTTTGCCTATAATATTGCTAGATTATTTGCGAACAACGAAAAAAAAAAAAAAATGTGATACCATACATTCTATCACAAAATATGTTATTTATATAATTTTTTGGGTTCTTGACTTTTCAGATTTATGTTATTTACACAAGCAACTTCTTGATCTAAAGTCTTCTTGGAATCAGCAATTTGACCAAATGAGTCAGTTAGAAGTTTTTTTCGCTCTAGTGATTATAATTATTTTAAGATATGATAAAATAACTTCAATTAAAAGTACCTTCGTAATAATCAACGTCTCTAAAAATGTTCGATACAAAGATTATATTCTGTATTGAACGTTATTCATCATTATTAAGCTTTACCCTTTTCCTTCCTTTCAAATATTAACAGCAATCGAATTGTTTCTTTTCGTTTTAGTTTTTTTATTTGCATTTCCTTGTATAAATATATAAAAACTTTATAAAAATTAAGAAATTATTCTTCTTCAACCTTAATTTTTCCAATATTAAAATCAAAATTAAATAAATCATATATTTTTATATTTTGTGAAACTAACTTTAAATACCTTTTTTTTTATTATTTATTTATCAGAGCAAAATAAAATAATATAATAAACAATTAATCTAAACTCTTTATTGATATAAAACATACTTTCATTTAAATGGAAAAATGTGGGAAACGTTTAATAATTTTTTTTATTATACAAACCATGATCGGTAGATGAAAGCTGTCCTGACTTATACAAGGTACCATTGAAGTTTATTGAAATTAGAAAACAACTCTATATACAAAACTACAAAATTTGTATAAATAATTTTAGTTTCTTTTGTTTTCAAAACAACCAATTATTCAAGAGCGTTTTTTAAAATAGTTTGCCTGCAAAAATGTGATTATGTATTCTCAAACTGAAATTCCTTTGCAAAGAAGATATAATTTACTATACAATCATCGCATATACACATTCTCAATCAGGAACATGCGCATACATACAAAAGTTATTATTAACTTCTTTACATCAAAACTTTCTCCAGCATGTTTTTTTTTTTTTTTTTCTTTAAGAAAAAATTTTAAACTTTTATTGATTGATTGGCTAATATTACAGTTAACTTATTAGCTTCGGTAGGTCTTTTTTTTAAACTCCAATCACATAAAATAGGCCAGACCGTTAATATTTCTTTTGTAGTAAAATTTGTTTTACGACTCACATTCTTGCTTTCTTTTCTAATCCATTTTTATTTCTATTCAAAAAGTTTTAAACTTTTTATTTTATTGAAAAAAAAAAAAGAATAACATCTTTGTGTTTACGGTCATGCCAAAAAATATGCTCTCATTTGCATTAGTAATTCAACCATATAAAGACAAATACAAAAATTGAAGGAGAAGAAATGAATAGAAAAATAAAACTTTTTATTGTTGGCGGCGTTGGTGCTGATAGTGGTAATGCAAATGATAGATCAATGGAACATGATTATTTTTGTTAATTTCATTGTTATACTCGAAACTTTTGTTAGAATTTGGATAAATTAATTTATTACATCACCGACACGAGTGTCATATAAAGAAAATTGCTACTTACTGAGTTTTTTAGAAGTTAAATTAAATGATGAGGAAATTATTTGTTCACTATTTGATTTATAATAAATTTCTTAAAAAATTTTAGAAAAAAATTTTTCGACCAAAAATTATTTGTAGTATAAATATTTTACAAAACAAAGAAAAAATTTATATATTAAAATTTTATTTATTTGTAATGGGTTCTCTAATTCATATGCTGCATTTTGATAACTGCTAATCCCATCTCAACTCTGTGGGTTTTGTTTTTTTTTTTTGCTGCTACGTTATTTTGCGTTTGCGCTTTCGGTGGACTATTTGTACCAATTGAGTACTGTAGCTGCTGGAATATTGCAATTGCAATTCTCCAATAGCATTGTGTGTAAGTCATTACAAGTACCATTTTTGTGTAACATTTTATCAGCTTAATATTTCGTGGTTAGGACCTTTTTGCCTCTCTGTTAAAAACTTGCTAATATACTTCCGCCTTCAGGGGATAAAATGCTCTACAAAAATATTTGCCTTTAAACTCATTTACAAGTCTTGAAAAATACCAAAAGTCCTTGCTCAACGTAAGCGCAAACATAGTATTTTAAAAGTAATAAAATTAATTACAAACGTATTCCCATTTGCTACTAAAAAATTACACATTTAAATTTTATATGCCACAAAATATATTTCAGCCCTCAGCAGTTTAACAGAAGTGTTCATAAACAAATTCCGGCGTCAGTATTGAAAGCAAAATATTCATCAATTTATAAACACATTATTAATATCATGCTCCATAAGTGATTTTGTGTGCGTGTCCCTTCCTTTGTCTGAGCTTTTCTTTGTGTGTATATGTGTGTTTAAAATATTTGATTTCACATCAATAAACTGAAAGTCACGTTTTATATGCTTTACTCCTTTTTTTTGTTAGATAAAAATATTTATTTTCATTTTGTAACAAATATGTGTCAAGTGGTTTGAAAACGTTTTCAACAATCAGTTGGCGAAACATGTATGGAAAAAAATTACAAAATAAATGCAACTTTTGTTATTGTCAATAATGAGTATAAAAAATTTTTAAATAATATTTTACAAAGAGCTTGGAAAAGCAATAAATTAAGAACATTTACAATGCCAAAAGTATATGGAAACCTATAGGTATAAGAAGACTACAATTTGGTTATAAAAATGCATTGTAATATATAATCTGAAGATTCGTACCAACAGTATCTTTAATAATCGTTTATAATTAAGGATTTTTTGCTTACGAAAGATCCTTTGTGTGTGTGTGTTTCTTACCACAAGGTAAATAAATGGTTGATAACGAATTTATAATAAAAATTTTATAAAGAAAATAACAAAACCCATCCCAGCTTCGGCTGTGTGAACTTTGTGTAAAAGCATACAGTATAGATGGCGCGATCTCTTTATAAGGTGTATCCGTTTCCTTCGTCCTTTGCATAGGTGGTACCTTACCTAGTCCTATCACCCCTACATTTCGTTGTAACCTGTATTTTGTTGTTGAAGAACCACACAATCGTTGGATCAGTTTCGCTGATATCTGAATTTAAATATTTTCTTTGTATGGACGTTACCCCGTTGGTCACGTCCTGCAACTCCAAAAATTTTGCTTTTGTTACTATCTTGACAGTTAGTGAAAAAAATGCTTGAAATTGGTCCAGTAGCTTCAATACGAACTAAAAACAATCGTTCCTCTCTATATTATAAGTAGAAATATGAATGTATTTATGTACATGTATAAACAATATTTATGATAAATGTACAAATAAGTTGCTGTGTCATTCTCTATATCATTTATCATTTTACAAGTACTCAACAAAATATATGTCTGTTTCAATAACCATCAAATCTTATTAATGATTACAGATAAACAAATAAAAACATATGAAATGAAATAAAGAACTACTTGCCCCAAGAGAAAATATATGAAATGCTAAAATAGAAGATGCCGTAACAAGAAATATCACAACATGCTGCCAACAAAAACCAGTCAAAAAACCAGTTCGAGTCATGTCTTATTGACAGCTATTGAATAAAAATATTATAACAAACAGACTAAAACTAAAACAAAAAATAAGTATATGCATATGCTATTCACAAATAAGTCTATAAAATTAATAGGCAAGATCATATTTTGTGATCGACTTTATCGACACATTATTTAACCGATTTTGACAAAATTTATACCAAATTAAATATATTTATTTATTTACTTTTCACACCTTAATATTTCGGGAAGCTTTTATGGTAGAACTATCAAATTTAACCTGTGATGTCACCTCTGTGAGGAAACCTGTTTAAAGTTTTAATATATTATGATCAAGAGGAGCAAAGTTATGACGGGGGGGTAAAAACAGCTCGAATGGTTTCGTGTAAATATACACACTGTGTGGCCGAACTTGGCCTGGCGCACTACCGTGCGCCTGGATACTAAAAATGGAAACATCGTTGCGATATTTGAAAAATTACACTAAATTAAAATATAATAAATGTATTATTCCTTTTTCTATTGTGATGCAATTTTTAGCTTTTCAGCTTATTGTCATTTTTCATCGAAGGAATTTTTCATGGATCCTTATATTTTATTAGGACCAGCATTGAAGGTCATTCCCTTAAGCAGTGTAATGTCCTGGCTTTAAAAAATGTTAACATAAAATATTTAACAAAAATGAAACGTTTTGGCGAACAAAACCAGAGTATCTCGTAAGATGTTTTTTACAGGACACGTAACTAAGGGAACTTTTTAAGTAGAGACTAGCAGGGATTTTTCTTTGTTTACACAGTAAAATTTTATCAATCCCTGAACATGGAACGGTTACTTCAGAGATGTGTACTTGGAGAGTCTAAAAAAAATTTTAAAAAATCATTTACTGAAGACATGTCAGTAAAAGTAAATCATTATTATAAATCAATGTCTCTCTTCTCTATCACATCCTTTTCCCAAAGATCTTGCACAATATATTCCATAAGTAGGGGTCATCCATCGACTGCTGGTCCTACACACAAAATAAAAGAGAATATTGGTCATTTTATTGCTTTATACAACTGTTTAAGGAAGAATTTTTCTTACTTATTTAAAAAAATGTTCAAAAGATCTCTACTGCAAGAATTTAGACGACAAAAATAGTCAACAAAAATATGCCTTAAACGTGAAGATAACAAGATTGCCTCGGACGATTCACTGTAATAAAGGGCAAAAGTGGGGAAACTTAATTGATCAGCATTAAGTTTCAAAATGACAAAACATGTAAATATTTGTTTTGTCCCTTCATTTTTGTATTGGCCAGAGGTTTTAAGACAGGCCTTAATTCGCTTGGAAGACAATTAAATATCCTGCAAAATCCCTTTAAGCCACGACTAGACATTTTTGCATACAAATAAACGAAACAATAAGTTAATGGAAAAAGTAAGACAAAAATGAAAACAAATTTTCTTCCCCCACATTTTTCTTGTTACGACCAGACAAAAGAAAGCAAAAAATTTACCAAAATATTATAAAATAAATAAATAATGGAATTGTTGTTAGAATAAATGAAACGTATTAGCAGCAACTGGCAAACAATGAAATTGAAATACCAGAACAATACAAAATCTAACAATACAAGAAAAAAAAATACTTTATGAAAATATAAAAGAGAAGGAGTGTTTTACCAAACAATACCTGAAATGCTAAAAGTCTAAACATATTTTTACACCAGTTGTCATGAATCACAATATGGATTTCATATGGTGTTAGCTGTCAGTTTTAGCTGTCACTGGCAGAAGGACTATCTAAAGGCTGTGTAGTGAGCAAATGAAATAAAACAACCATTAAATTGATACCCGTCAAGTATTTTGTTTAACCAGAATAATAATTTTTGTATGAAACAAGACAAATGTATAGAGATTCTATACATTTTAGCAAACAAAATCAATAGCATTATTTACAACTGTGTCTTTATTTATTGGAAGAGGTGTATAAATTAGCTTTTGATATGGAGTAAAGAAGGTTCGAATTCCAGTTGAGTTACGAAGGTTTCTATTTCTTTTTTTGTAAAATCTTGCTGTCGCAGCCTGATATTTTACATTTTTATAACAGTAATTTTGTCTCACTCTTCAACTGAAGCAGCATAACATAACATTTTTTCGCAAACTACATATTTTATCTAATATTTTTGCAAATACATCTCATCAATATGCAAGTAACAATTTCAAATAAACTCACATCTACACAAAATCTCACACATATACACGCATCAACCTTATAGAAGATTTGCAGAAGGACAGCCGTATTGCAAATGACAGAGTGAAAACTTGAAGGATATTCAAACAGACAGCGTAAATGTCAGAAGCAAACAAAAATTTTAAAACCGAAATGGGAATAAAAGCGAGCAGGACGAAAAAAATTGAAGGCATTTTGAAGTGTTCCGCTGTTAAAAGCAGGGGAATAAAATCTGAAAAAGTGCTACAAATAAAAAAATGATAAAATGATACTCAAGTTTATCAGGTTATTTTCAGTTTTATTAAAAAATAGTATGGTAGTTTCCACAAACAATAAATTACATTTCAAATGTGTTTTAGTAGAAAATTTCAATATAAATTTTTCTTAAAATAAATTTCAAATCCTCTTAAAATTTTTGCATTTTCTTTCTTGAATAAATTAATATCAATATCTAAAATTCTTATGCCACATTGTGTAGCCAATGTAATTTATAGCAGGCAAGAAATGTTGTCCTGTAGTAGTCTTGGGAATTTTAACAATTGATTTAATTAAATTCACGTTTTTTATATTCATTTTTTTCTTGAGTTCGAAATTTTGTAACGCTGATTGTTCAAACGTGCAGCATATTGATCTGATGTTTCTGCAGCTTTTAGGATAGTTGTGACTTGTGCGACGTACGATCTTCTATTAGTTTTCAATATATCTTGAAATTATTATTTACCATTTGTGCGAAGGTGCCACACCCACAAATGCAATCAGTACGTTCATTTCCGGCACAACGCACACTAATGTAATAATTACTAACACAAAATCGATATCGTTCGCAATCGTAGGCCAGGCCGTGAACTTCTCAACAATTAATTGAAAGTGTAATTTAGAATTTTTCATTAGCTAAGTAATTTTGCATTCCAACTAACGATATATAGACATAGAAGATATGTAGACAGATTAAAAATAAAGAAAATATTTAAGACACAAACCAAAATATTTAACGATGCTGTGACTACTGTTTTAAGGTTTTTTAAGCGAATTTATGTTTCTGAGAACCAAGGTTCATGATTGCAACAACAAATAAATGGTTATGATAATCAATGTATGATGGTATTTCAAGAAACTCAAATTAAATTTTTAGTTTTAACTGCGCTTTCTTGTGTGTGGTTTAATTTTCGACTTTGTAAAAAAGCTTTATTGATGCTGTTCTTTAATTTTTATATTATTTTTTTTTTTTTCTTCTTAAAATATACTTTATTTTTGTGGAAAGTCAGCAATAATTTGTTCAGCGCAACCAGGGTTTTAAGTACAGGAAATTATAAAAGAGTTTCAATTCGAAATTTTTCTTACAAACACGACTTTAAGTGACATTCACATGCACTAATAAAAAAATTAAATAAAATATTTTTGTGTTCTTGTGCAATATCGGCTTTTACAACTTTAAATAAGAAAATATTGTGGCCTCATTGCTGGTAATAAAAGTTATAGATGTACAGTCAAGGATGCATTTAAAAACCAATTTAGTTCATTTGAAAGTCAATCATCGAGACAACCAGTCATTTTGTCATTCAACTACAATCAAACTTTAAGTCACTGCAAAATTACCAAAAAAAAATTGTTTTATTCATCTTTTGCTTTAAAATCGAGATTTTAGGAAAACTGGCACAAATAATCTAACTGGCATTTTTCTTGATGTTCTACCCACCCACGATTCATGACACTTTACTGATTTTTTAGAGGAAAGGCAAAGGATGCTGACAAAATATCTTCTCATAAACAGAAGCACTGGCAAAGGATGCAGCTAAATCAGCCACCACAAATGAAAATAATGCTTGGAATACAACAGAAAAACTCAACAATTTTGACACAATCTCAGGTTAAAATGATGGAAATTAAGAGAAACTGCGAATATGTGTGGGTTTGTGTGCAATTGAATGTATGAAGATGAAAACCTGGTAAATTTTCAATTTGAAAATGGTTTTGCCTTTGTTTCGAATCAATTCTATTTAACTCTGTTGTAACTCTGCCGTTTCACGAATATGTTGCTAGATTTTTTTTTGTTCGGGTGTGTATGTGTGTTTGTGGGAGTGAGTGACTGAGTGTGTGTTTTCAAGTTGAGGTTAAAATGAGCCAAAATAAAACCCCTGAAATGCAATTTGTATTGTTTAATGTTTTTATTTCTCATTGTCTAAAAGTGGAAGGAATTTCTTGGTTTACCAGCTACTTCGAAAGTGTTTTAAATTTTCATAGTAAATGTTGTCATGGTTTCTATACTTGAATTCTTCCCACATACGTAAGCACACATAATTACATGTGATTATTGCATTTTCTATTGTTAAAATATTTGCTCGAAGCGAAGAAAATATTTTCAGTATATTTGTGTGTGTGTGTGTCTGGGAGGTAGAAGAGATGAAAATAAATTCCTTATGAGTTGCTGTGTGCCAGTAGTTTTCGGGTAGAACAAACAAGATGCTAAATGTTAAATAAACATTGCAAATTTTTCAATTGATTATATACGAGTATTTACATACTTGCATACTAAATGTTGTTACAACAACACTAACATCCACAATCTATGTGTATAATTTGTAATTTACAGTCTTATACGGGCACCAGCAAATACAAAAACATTTATACACTTTTCCTAGGAAAGACAACATTGTAAAATATTCCATCTTAATTTTGTCACATTTGAAAATTGTAATAAAAGAAAGGAAAGGTTGCATTAAGAGCTAGTATGAAGTTTTAAATTGAAATGCATAAATATTTAACCCGTTAATAGGCAAAAAAATAACTAACGGGACACCAAAAAACTTTATTTTTTTTATCTGTGCTACACTGTCGTTATTTAAGCGAAGCGTTATTCGAACAAAGATTTATGAAAATTAAAGAAAACTGTTTTTTTTATGGGCGTGACACTTTTGCGGGAGTTTTTCTACATTGACGGAATTCAGTGTTTGGTGCAAGATAGATGTTGAAAATGTATAAGACTTAACTCTTTCACAACCTTGCTATGCGCGTTATGTTAATTTTTAAGGCAGTGTTGAGGCGCCTCCGGTGTTAAGTAGACGCATTAACTTTGTTAAGCTGTATTAGCAGGCATTTTATTAATTGTTTTCACTTCGCCGATGTTTCTGCGAACCGACGAAGAAGGGCAATGTTGTGTACAGTAGCCTGGAACAGCACCAATCGCTGTCGGAACAGTTTTTAGTGACCAGTTTTATGCTTTCATCACTTAAATATTCCGACAACAATTAATACAAAATGCCACTCTAATGTACATTAGAGAAATTAATGATGTTGATTGACTTGCTCTGGCCAGGGTTTGAACCCAGGCCCCAAGTCATTGTTTGCTTAGTAGTCCAACTTATATATGCTAAGAATATTTCTTAAAAAAGAATTAGAAAAACCAATTGAACGTCCATAATAATTTTGTGGCTTTTGAATTTTAGGTATAAAATTATATTCATTCTCTGTATGTAGAACATCACGAGGCACGTTTTTTGTGGAACACTTTAATTCTCTAATTCTTTTTTACAGGAGTCTCGTTCATCCGTCTTCGGCTATTTCAATTATGAGGTCCTTTATTTTCATATAAATATTTTTGAGATTAAAATTTGATATTTTTAAAGACCTCTTTTTCTAAGGATGCTAAAAAACTGTTGACGAGTGACGAAAGGACGAGTTTTTTTATTAAAAATATTCATATTAAAAAAAGACTTTATTCTTGATTTAAACATTGAAATAAATTTAAAGAAAACGAAAATTAATATAGAATATCACTTGGTTTCTTATATAAAGAAGTTTGCAATAAACTCAGCTTCAGTCAAAGAAGCATGTAGAAATATTGCAAAAAAATATTTGCATATCAAACTCTGATCGAAAACTTTTAGTATTCCAGAGTTCCCAGTTTAACCTGGAACAAAGAAATATCTCAAAACTTTGTACCATAAAAAATATTTTACATAAAATTCCGATTTTAAAATAAAAAAAAAAATAAAGGATGTGTGTGTAAAATTAGTTAGAAACCATTTTCGAGTTCAGCTGATCGTTTTGCTTAAATTTATAATTTTTCAATGAAAATTTTTTAGTCTTTAATTCGTTAAGGGTTAATTTTTATTGCCAGTCAGTAAAAACATGATGCTCTTGGTCCTCGATTTGCTTGCATAGTAGTATAAGTGTGTATATCACTTACACAAAACTCAGTATGTATATGTGTGTGTGCGTGTGTGAATGATTCTATGCATTTAACTCTTAGAGTGGTGAATTTATATCTCCAGATGTTAATATGATATTTAAAAATAGTTGTATGCATTTCCGGTTTAAAATCGATGCCGATTAAAGTGTGACATCTATAGAAAGAGAATCAAACAATTGTACAAATGTGAATTGTAGATGAAGAGTAGTCTGCTGCAAGTATTCGTTGATACATTAAAAGATATTGTCTACACATTATTTTTAAAGACAGCTGCATTTACACTCACTTGCATGCGTTCGTTTGGTTGTTTGTTTTATGAAATTATGATGAAAATTCATTTTACTTGTGATAACAATTTCCATACTTTTTTTATTTTTCTTAGTATTATTTGATTCTCTACACCCGCGGTGCCCACAAGTTCCTTATGAAAGAGCAAACACCAATCCATTGAAAGAAAAACAAATTTTTATTCAAAATTTTGTGTTGTAAAAACAAATACATGCAAAGAAAACACAAAAAATATATTTCATATATTTATTTCATATCATATGTTAAACAAAAACAAAATGTACATTGATGATCGCTGTCGTCAATGTTTACCAGCAAAGCATACGAAAGTGTTGTTGCTTCGTTCTTGCGTATATACAGTGAAGAACGACAAAAAAAAACTAATAAGAAAAAGTTGTTTGTGTATTTCTCATGAGCATGAAGAGCATAGGGCCTGGGCACCAATGCTCTACACAGTTGAAATTATACAATGTCACTGTGAAAAGAATGCTGCTGAAATTTACAGTCTTAAGTAACCCACTATCACACATACATGACTGCTTGCTGCACATGAGATCGTATAGTTGCTAAACTATAGAAGTGTTTGTATGTTTAAATTTATGAGCATTATTTGAAACCGTATGTCACTTAATCAACTACACCTGCTGAGTTCTCCTAACAATTTCTTTTTGTTTCACTCGTAGACTCGTAAAAGAAATTTTACATATCTGGCATACAAATTCACAAACATCTTTATATTCTTTTACGTTTGTATGCCTGGGTGTTTGTGTTAATTTAATGATAAATATACAAGAGAGTATACGATAATACTTACTTAATACGCTTTTAGTCGTAAATTTTGTGTAAAATAATTAAAAAAAAAAACAGCATTCAATGGCAGGTAGAAATGTCTTAAATATCGGTGGGGGTATTTTCTACAAACTTTTACTTTTTAGTAAAACTCTTTCTCTCTCCTTTCTTTCTTTCTAGCTTAAAATAAGACACCATTAGTTTGCTTGATGCCTACTACTCGCATTACTGCCTCATATGCATATTTAAAGATATTTTTCTTGTACTAAATGAAAGCAGGACGTTTTATTGTCTTTAGGGCTGACAACAAAAGTAATATCGTTTGGAAGAATAAAGTCTTATTAAGTATGGTTTACATTTGCCTGAGAAAAAGTTATTAAAATTTTAATTATGCATGTGAAAGACTCGTTTAAGCAAAAAGAAAAGTATTTTATAAATGGAGGACAACACAGTGTTGGCACAAAATTTTTGTTATTAAAATGTATTTTAATGTTATTAAATTAAAAAAATGTAGTTTTCCTTTAAGAACTAAACCTACAGTGAAAAAAATATTATAGGAAAAATTTCATTGTTTCAATGAATTTTTCGTTAATAATAACTTAATGTACTGTAGTATAGTAAATTAATGAACTTGATTAATAATTATTTTTAACGAATAACAATAAAAATTGTTTTTGTTTTATATTAAATTTCCATGAATATGTTCATTAAAAGAATGTATGCGAACAAAAAATCGATGTATTTTTGCATACAATTTATGAATATTGAATAACCCCTATTCCGATCGAAATGGTCTTCCGATTCCATTTATTTTGTGTTTTGATTTGACCGTGATGAAGTGTTTTCAAAGTTCCCATGAAGTTACAAAGCTTATTTTACTGATGCTCCAAAAGGTTTGCATGTTTTTCAATGTTTACCTTAAATAAAAATTGAATACAATTTTGATTGTTAATTTAATTTTAAAAGTGATTTGATTGCAAAAAAAACCCTTTTCTTTTAGGGCTCAACTTTTGGAATTAAAACCACTTTAGATCGGAATTAATTTCTGTAGCATGACGAATTTGTTAAATGTTTTAATGACATTTAATTTCGTAACTTTTTGGTTAATAACCAAAAGTTTGTGTTTTCTCTTCTTAACTTCTATTCAATCTTACGAGTAATGTCATTAGTCCTCTTTCTTGAATCATCAAATTATTGGTGATTTACACAAGTTTTTCCTAAATAATTCATTCTTAATATTCGTGCAGACAACATCAAGACACACTATAGAAAATTTTAATTAGTTTAATTGCCTCAATAATAATGAATTTAGTGCACATTAAACATTCAATGAGCCCATTAACAATTATGACTTACAAACTCTTTTTTTGAAATGTTTAAACATTAAATACTTTTTTCTGCCAATATTCAGGATCTCTCTTATTTTGTACAACATGTAATTTTGTATATTAATAAATATTAGAAATTATAAGTAGTGATTTGTTAATGTTTATTTCTTTGTTAATGTATTGCTAATGTGAAAGAAGGTTTCACTTAATTTCATTACAAAAGAGTTCCTCAAAAGTTGTAAGGATTTTAGAGAATCATTTGGCTTCTGCACAGATTTGCCAACAGAATTCTTTTCCATATATTACAATTATTAGCAGTCTAAAAAGCCAACATGCACAAAAATCTACGGCTTGAGAATCCATTTTCCTAAAATTCTATTTTTGTGTAACCCTTTAAGTATGCAACTTTTTTAGGGAAATCGCTCAACAAAGTCAAAAGCTATAAATAATGCGTTATTAGCCATTAACATAAACAACACTGTTAATGGTGTTGAAAATCTTTGACTTTTGAAACTGGCTGGTTTAATGGCATATTTTTCAATGGCTCAACTTTAATTAAAGATTTTATTAAATAGATCATAACGATGTTAAGATTTAATATTAAAAGAACTATAAGGGGCATAAACAATTTGTTTAAATAAATTTTGTCAAACTTTTTCTTATCAAATGTTTAGCAAAATTGTACAAATTTTTAAATTAAATTTAAATAATTTCGACTAAACAAGAAAAAGTGTGTCAGCGTAGTAGGACTCGAGCAAACTTAGCAAGAACACCAACTTAACAAGAGTTGTCTGGTCAACACAATTGCTACTGCTTTAGCAGTCAGCCTGCTGTAATTGACAGTTGGTTGGAAAATATGTTTTTCTTTTTCTTTTTTCCCTCTTGATCAGATTGTAATCAAACCCATAATTTAATAAAATTCAGCCGAAATGGCAGAAAAGAATAGAGACAAATCTTATTTCATTTTATGGTGTAACGAGCGCACGATACACTTTATTTATATTTATGCTGGTATTTTTTTATAGGTTTTTTTTTTACTTCCGGACAAATACATTGAAAATTAATTTTTATTTTTTGTATGTATGGGAGGCTTTATTTTTCTATATATTTTCTTATTACACATTTTCAATATGCTGTTGTTTTGTGCTAAATGTCTTGTAAGAAAAATGAAAGAGAAAACATAATAAATTAAGCTGAATTTATTTTTTATTACTATAGTTTTTTCTTCCCCATATTTTATTACAAATTTTCTCGTAAATGTTTCGAAAATACCTATCTTTGATTCTTGGAACGTTTGAATGTAAAAACGAGAGAGATAAATTCACAACAGAATTGGTTTAATCATTTTTGCTCACTAAGTTTTAGTTCGTTTTTATGCATCATTTTTCTTTGGGGGTATGATGGCTCGTTGTACCAAAGGAAATAAATTTGAACAGACTTTTGAAAATGATTTTTTATAATAATATTCAAGGAATTCTTTCCGAAGTTTATTTTAAAATTTATTATTTAAATGATTATTAATATTCATTTTGGGTTTTTAGCTTTAAACTCCAATAAAAAACTGAAAATAAAAAAAAAATAAAAATGAATTTTGTTGAAATGAAATAAACCAGCTGTGGCAAAAATAAGAAGTTCTTGGGCAATATTGAAATTTTTAATTTACAAACATTTAAAAGGAAGTTACAACAAGTGAACCCTTAAATTTTACTTTCTTCTAAAGTAATTTTATTATTTCCACACAGTTTCGTTTTACAACAAAATAACTAATTAATTTATTATCATTTTGTGTAAAACAGTTATACAGCACCAGCAGCAATCAGCACAGCACGATCGTTATTGAAGGTGAAGGCGTCAAAACTAAATTTGTTGCAAGTAATCAAAGATATAAAATTATTACATTTTTTTAACATAGCCAGAGCAACAATAAGATTTTTTGCGCAAAACACCCAGAGCCTTTGGCAGGAATCAAACGGAAAAACTCCAGACTACCAGGCTAGCATTACTACCTAACAGCCAAATTACTACGTAACATCCACCAACTTAAGCAAAAAGTTGAGTTAAATTTCTCTGAAATTTGTTTTATTGTTGGTTAAATTCGAAACATATTTGAAAAGAATCCATTTCTAAGCTCTTTAAGAAGTCACAGAACTCAATTCCGATCGAAAGTGGTTTTAATATGTCTAATAATTTCATCTGTAGTAAGCAGAAAAAACGTGCCTACTTTTAGGTTTGTCAAGCTACTGTGAGCTTTGTTAGTAAAAACAATTTAAACAAACGTACGAAAAATCTTTATTAATGTAAAATCAAAATACAAAATAAACGAAATAACCGAAATAATCGAAATCTGAAGACTGCAAATAAAATACGATTGGAACACAATTACGGAAGTGATACCAATACGTTCGGCCCAATAATTTTACAAGGAAAAATATGGTGTAGATAAAAAATTTTAAAATATTTATGCAAATCTACGAACCCAAATGCATAGAATCTTGTTACTTTATATACTACTATGATTTTATTGTAATTTTGTAGACTTAAAGGAAACCTTCCTTTCCTTTAAGTCTTTCGCCATGCAAAGAATATTTTCTTCTTGAACTAAAAAATTAATTATTGGATGGAATTAAAACAAAAAGTGTTTTAAATAATAATTGGCAACAGTTTTATGAGAACTTCTACTGGGTTGTACAAAGAAATCTGCAACACAAAAATTAAAAAAAAAAAAAAACTGGACTGTCTTATAATTTTTACGTTTCACCGACTTTGCAAACTTTACAAACAAGACTTTGCGTGTTACAATTTAGATATACGAGTAAATTTTAGATTTATTTTGAAGTTGTTCTCAGACGATTGCCATCTGTCAGATATACTGCGATTATTTACAATAAATTAATTGTAATAATTTTTGAACAGATATTTCTTAATATTTTTTTATTTGGTTGTCTTTCACGTAACTCGCAATCGGTTGCGAATAAAACTGCGCCTCTTCTGTAGCCTATAATGACTGCAACAATTATGATTGTTACGCCTGATACTGAATTTGGTTACTGATATCACATGTTACGAAAACACTGGGGTTGTTATCGAAACGTTCATAAAGAGTGACTGGAATATCGACTGCGTGAAACTGTCGCTAAGCACTGCTACTCTGCCATGTCAGCAGTAAGGAATTCAATTATTATCATAGTTGCTGGGAGTTTTCATCTGACGATGTGAATTCCTTCGCTAAAGTGGTTGTTACTAAAAACATATAATGAGAAAATGTATCGCACTGGTTCCTTTAAAGAGAACTTTTCAATTTTCACTTTTTGCAGGAAATCGATGCACAGTGGTCATAACTACACATTGTAAAAATCTTATATCATTTTCTTTACTCGTTCGCAAAAAAAAAAAATCGTTCTTAGAATCTAGATTATTATCTTAGATATCTAGTGAAGGGCCCAGTAAAAAGGTTAGTCCTCAGTCAATTCATTCATCTAGAGTTCTGGGCGGTTTTAAATTTAATAAAAATCTATTTATTTTTAAAGATTCCTTGAATAGTTTCTAAACTGCAGAATAATTAACGTGTAGGTACTAGTGATGTTAAGAATACTCGTATTCGTATTCGACTATTCGCCCTTTTCAAGATATTCGTATTCGTATTCCCCAAATTCAAGCGAATATTTTTCGAATAATTTGCACATACTTTTCAAAGAAAAAATGTCCATAAATTTAAAAATAGTTTATAAAATATACAAAAATATATTTATTTTTAATAATTTTATTAAAAAAAAAACCTTTGTCCTTGGCGCAAGATAATAACCTTCTTAAAAAACAAAAAAAATATATATTTTTCAACTAGTATTTTAAAATTAAAGTCTTATATGATCATATCATGTTAAGTTAGTAATCAAAACTTAGTAGAAGAATGTTGAGCTTAAAACATAGAACTGAAATTAAGATGTGAAAGTCCAGCGTAACAGGTGGCTGCGCTGCGCTATCTGCGAAAATTTGTTCTCCCAAACAGCACTCAAATACTAATTCAAACAGAGTTAGAAAAACGAAATCTGAAAGTACGAAAATTAAATAATTTAAAAATCTTCAGTAGAGGTCTTCAAATAAGTCATCTCAATGTTATAATAATATTAAATCCCTATATATGTGTGACAGTTTTTTTCAATTTATTGTTACTGACACAAATGGAGGGATTTTCTCCAAATTTTAAATTTTAAATTTTAAGTGGGTCTAAGCATTAAAAGTTATATTCGTATTCGTATTCGGCGAATATTGTTTCAAATATTCGTATACGTATTCGCGAATACTAAAAATTGATATTCGTAACATTACTAGTAAGTACGGGTATATTATGCCTCTAAGAGGCGTATACTTCATTTGTATTCTTATACAAATATAAAAATGTTACACATACGCTCTGTTGACTGTTTTTCGTTATAAAAGCAATACCCAGCAAAATAAAATTGAATGGGTTCTAAATGAAGTGATTTTTCATGACTTCTTAAGAATATATTTTTTAAAATGCGTTCTTAATGTATTCATAGATTTCATTATAATTGTCATTGTCGAACTCCTGAAAAACCCATTCATTTATGCAATTGTTTCATATGAAAAATATCTGTCACGTATTAGAACTGATTTATTTTATCAATGAAAAAACGTATCTAATTCATCGATTTTATATTGGTTTAGTGCATGCGTTCTGAAGTATTGCTTTTTATTTAAATTGGTGCATAAACACATGATCTCCAATGTCACACCTGTGTTAAAATCATGCATATTTCACCTAAATCGAACCAGTTCGTAGTCATTCAAACACATGATTAAACTAATTTCTTGTCACGTAAGATTTTGCTAGGTAGTACATAGTGACAAATTTTGCTCGATAAAAAATATATTATTTATTTTTTTTTTGCAAAAAATTTTATTTGTCAGAAGAATGTACAGCATGAATAGTCGGGATAAGAGTGATACGAAATAAAATTTCATATAGTTTTGATTTCTTTTCCGCAGACGAAAAAAGTCTCATGAATTATTTCATAGTATAAATTTTTTTATCAAATTTTTTACTTCTTAGATTGCATTAAATAAAAGTATGTTGTTTGAGGGTGGTGTTGGTTGAAGTAATTAGCGCGTTGACTACTAAGCAAACAATGAGTTGGGGCCTGGGTGCAAACCCTGGCCAGAGCAAGTCAATCAACACCATTAATTTCTCTAATGTAGATTAGTGAGACATTGTATTAATTGTTGTCGGACTATTTAAGTGATGAAGGCATAGCACTGGTCACTAAAAAAATTTTCCAACAGCGATTGATGGTATACAAGCTAATGTACACAACATCGCCCTCCTTCGTTGGTTAGCAGAAACATCGGCGAAGTAAAACAATTAATAAAATGCCTGCTAATACAGCTTAACAAAGTTAATGCGTCTACTTAACACCGGAGGCGCCTCAACACTGCCTTAAAAATTAACATAACGTGCAAAGCAGAGTTGTGAAAGAGTTAAGTCTTCTAAATTTTCAACATCTATCAACACCTCTCTCTCTGAGTACCGGAACAGTGCACTGCATACGTAGGGGTCATACCCTGAGTGCTGGTCCTAATTAGAAAAAATAAATAAAATTATAGACCTCAATAAACTTAACAACAGTTTTATTTATCCTTTTTTAAATTTATTTCTTTTTTCTTTGAAAAAATTGCTTCCTGCGTTTTAGTTCAATTGCAACATTAAAATTTTATATATCTTGTATTCATTGAAATGTGTTACATTGTTTTTTTGTGCAATTGTCATTTAAAATCGATGTCATCGTCTTCAGCCGAGCAAACCGTTGCCATTTATTATGATGACAAAAAGAAAAATAAAAGAAAAGAAAAAGAAATGAATGTTTACACTTCATTAATTTCTTAAAATTATATGCCTCAATAGTTCTACAAGAAACGATACAAAATAGTATGTATTGCCAAGTGATACTATTTTTCTTTTTCTTTCCTTCATTTTTTCAATAATTTACGATTTGTAGAAAAATGTATTTTAGTTGTGATCACAGATGCTTGATGAAAGAAATGTGTAAAAATATGTAGATTTTTATTGATATTTTCATGCTGTTGGTTAAAGTTTTCTTGATTTAGCCAATAAATTTGGGTGTAAAAGAAATAAGTGACATCCTTTTTTTGCATGTTACTTTTACAAAAGTATTAATAAGCTTGTTTTCTTCTTTTGGTGTAATTTAAAAAAAAATATTTTATATATAAAACTACATATGTAGTGAAAGGTGTTTTTCGGTTGTTTGCTTTTTCAAGGAGTAAAAAAAAGTTAAAATGGCTTAAGGTTAATCTAGAGATAATAATGCGCACAAAAATACAAATGTGAAAATAAGGCCAAGTTCCTATCCAAAATATTTCGGCCGTAAAAACCACTGAGATGAAAATAAGGACCAAATTCTTGATAGATATAATGCCATCTCATTTCTAAGCAACCTGTAAGCTTGGCAATATTTTTTCAATTATTCTTTCCCATATTAGAAAGGCAAAAAAAATATTGCCAAGTTTATAGGTTGCCTAGAAATGAGATGGAATTGTACCTATCAAGAACTAGGTCCTTATTTTTTTACGGCCGAAATATTTTGGATATGAACTTGGCCTTATTTTCACATTTGTGTTTTTGTGCGGATCTCACTTCTTTTTTTCTAAGTTGTTTTTGTATAAATATTTATAAGTATTGCTTATAAGGGCCTACCTGTGTACGAAATTTCAGCTTTCTAGCTATAGTGGAAGTACCCTATACAAAGAAGGGACACCCTAGTCCCCCCGTGTGGAAAATTCCCGTTTAAAAATCATTTTTGTTAATTTTTCATCAGGTCCTACCGGTATACCAAATTTCAGTTTTCTAGCTATACTGGAAGTTGCGATACAAAGAATGGGCACCCTAGTCCCCCCCGGGTGGAAAGTGCCCGTTTTCAGTTTTTTCTGGTTAATTTCTCAGACCTACCTGTGTACCGAGTTTCAGCTCTTGAGCTATACTGGAAGTGCCCCATACAAGAAGAGGGGTACCATAGCCCCCCCCCCCCCCCCCTTCGGAGGAAAGTGCCCGCTTAAAAATCATTTTTGTTAATTTCTCATTTTTGTTAATTTCACACCTTCATATCTCGGAAAGCTTTTACGGTAGAACAAATTGAACCTGTGATGTCACCTCTGTAGGGAGACCTTATGTTTTAAGTTTCATTATTTTATGATCAAGAGGAGGGTGAAAACAGCTCGATTGGTTTCGTGTAAATATACACACTGTGTGGCCGGACTTGGCCTAGCGCACTACCGTGCGCCTGGATAAATATAATTTTTTTAGAATCTAGGAGTTTTTTTTTTTTAAAGAAACGGCACAAGCGAAGAGATTAGCTTATCTGCAGATAAGAGTTAAAGTCTATCGTCGGTGTTGAATCAGGGAGCTCGATAGTGATAAGATTGCTTTGCTAACTAACAACCACAATGGTACAAAATTTACCTTTAAATTTATTAACGCCTTTTGTTCAAGTTGAATTTCGAAATTTTTATTTAAATGTTACACCAAGACCCGTACGGACAAGGAATAAAGGGTTAAAATATTCTACAAAAATGTTGCTCGCGTTATTTTTCATAAAACTTATACCTTAAATATAAGGACTATTGGATTTCTTATGCCATCTACTTACCTTTTTGCCTTCTCCTCACTGCTTAGCAGCTTTTGATTTGTAACATGTGAATCCTTTTTAATTTTTTAAAACCAATCCTTTAAACAAATACCCGGTATATGTAACTAAAAATTTATATTCTCCTCATATATTTGGTATTTTCAATTATTGGGCTCATTGATTAGCAATTGCTTTCAATTGATGTTGATTTCCAGTGTTATCACACAGAAAGTTAAAAGCATTCCCTTTATTTTGCTTAACGGCAAATATTTGTTGCAAATAATAGCTTGAATTGGCAAAATCTTTTTGTCTTTTCAGCCATTCATTCGTTTATTTATTTCAACGATTATCCCTAAAAATCAACGATGCAAAAACTCATTGTGTGCAGCATAGTCCCAGGCGAAATTAAATATTTGCAATAATTCATTCGCATTTTGTACATTTTAATAAAATTTCTTCAACATTTTTCATATATTTTTTTTTTGCTGTTTTCATATATATTCATATTTTAATTTCAGCTGTTAATAATATTTCTGCATATAATGTCTATGTAACTCATATTAAAGGGTAAGAAAAATATTTTAACATTTAAATCATTATTATCTTTAAACTCACTGACAGCGCTCTAAAGTAGTTGTAACAGTTGTATTTAGAAGAACTGCCATAGACAATATATGAATTGTATTCATTATTAAGTGCAACATAAGTGCAAGTTTAATTTGTTCTAAAATGAAATAGAGAACAGGCGAAACATTTTTTTTTTCATTCTAATGATTTATGTCTAACCTTCAACTCAATGTGTTACAAAATGTATTTTCTTTTTGTTAAAAAATATGAAATGATATCTTTCAGTAGTCTTAGCTCTTGCAAAAAAGTAAAATAATCATTTTACATCACTCAGTTTTAAAAAACTGTAGATAAGTAGTTTTTATTGGCTATTAAAAATGAAATAGGACGAATTGAAAAATTTTCAAATAAATTCTTGGTTTTCTGTCTTTATTCAAACCACTTCAAAACAGTTTTCCTTTGGCGTTTACCTTAAATTCTTCATTTAATGGGATTATGATTTGAAATTTCCCAGTAAAAAATGTTCATGTTTTTTAAGCACTAAAGAAATAAAGCGCATTATAATTCGCTTTAAAATATGAGCTTGCTGAGAAGCTGATTTCATAGCGCCACAACAATGAAGGTTTTAAAGCGCGAATGTTAGCAAATATACACACATCCAATGGGTAGTATGAATAACAAGTAAGAGTGCTATATTCGGCTGTGCCGAATCTTATATACCCTTCACCAATGCATATACATATATGTATGTGATTCGCAGAATATAATAAGCCTGTATATCCTTTGTTATATAAATATAATATTTCAAACAATAGGTATAAAAAGTAAGTTAAAACTGCATACTTGGACACACTTTCATATTTTCTTCAGAGCTATATACTTATGTGACAGAGTTCTCCAATGGGCAGAATAGAATAGATAATTCCTCCCAATAAACAATAAAAAAATACTAATTGAAAAGATAAATACTTTTTTATGTTTTTTTTTTTTTTTTGGAAAATGTACCTACTCTGTGCAAATTATTCGAGAAATATTTGTAAATGAAATATGTAGAAATATGTAGCTATTATACATATTAGGTACAAATGTACATACTTATGTATGTACTTATATTATCCAATCAGCCTAACAGAACGTATCAGTTTATCGATTTCGAGAAGGCTAAAACAATATTCATTGTTCTAACGTAGGGCTATTTCAAATAGTAATTATGTAAGTTATTTATTCTTCGTTATTGACCTATTACATAGGTACTTATGTCTGTACATACATACATATGTATCAAAAAACACCTCATAAAAGGAAAAGTTATTTTACTTGTGACAAAATACTTTTTAGCGACGGCTCATTTCAATTATGTATATACATATGTATATATATATGTATATGTATATATATATATATATAAAATAACCTGTTTATTATTTTCAAATTTAGTTTCAAGCCTACATATGTACATACATATATTTCAATTTTTAAAATGAAAAACAAATTGACAAATATACAACATTTTAAAAGATAAATACAAAAGCATTTTTAACATACATACATATAAATACATTAGAGTATATTTGTAATCATCAGTGTGCGAAATTTTTTTCCACAGAGTTTACTTGTCTGGTACGTATGTATAGTGTTTGTGTGCATACATACATATTTATGTTTATAATGTGCTTTGGTGAAAAAAAAATTGAAATTTTTTATGTGTGTAGAATATTGCTTGGTATGTAAAAGCAAATAACGATTTGAGTCTGCTGATCTTTCAAAAGCAAATGCCTTGTATTTTTATACACACATGCTTAGATGTGTGACAAAAAGGGGGTTGTACGAAAAAATACGTTGAGTTATTATTAAGGTAATATACACAAAGAAATACCAAGCCTCAGTAGCACGATGGGTCGTGTGTTGAATTATTGTCTCTGACACATATTCAATGCGCTTAACCCCGTATTCAATACTACTGAGGCACCTAGTGTATTTATAAATTTATTTCTGCAATGAATATATATATATCTTCATTTATTTGTATATATATCCATTTCAGAATCGATATTTTTATTTTTGCTGATTTTCAATACGAAGCATCCTTAGAAAAATCCCTACATTTTACTTTAAGAAACAATTCTCTAGCTCTTCTAGTGTCTTCAGAAAATGGATTTCACGTACAGACAGACGGACAGTAGGACCGGCCGACAGACGGACAGACAGTTAACTTTTTTATCTATAAGGATCCAGAATATATATACTATACGGACCTCATATAAATATTGTGGAAATTACACACGTAATGACAAACCTATAAATACCCTTACCATTTTTGGTGAAGGGTATAAAAAAGTATTTGCTTTTTACTTAAAGATTTGTTTTCAAACTCAAAATTCTGGAAATTATTGATATTTTGAGGTTTAAAACAAATTTTTAAGTCAATAGGAAATACTTTTTTTATTCATACTGCCCAATATCATATCATACATACACTGATTATTAATCGAATAACTGCTGTATTTGCATGTTTTATTAGATGCAAAAAACCGCTTTTGTGAGCAAAAATGTAGTACTCCAAACCGGGAACTCGCCATACAAAAATCAGCAGCGATATCAGCAGCGATATCAGCAGATTTGTCAGCGCTTCTTTTATTCTGTAGTAGTAGAAACCTGCTTTATTTGATGCAATTTTTTTACTGGGTTAGTTACCAAATTTTTTTTTTTTTTTTTTTTTGTTAAGACTTTCTTATTTTTATATAAAACTAACACCAGAGTATTCAGTTTAAAATAAATTGGACTAAAAACTAAGCTCTTCAATTAGCAATTATTAAATCATTTACTTCCGCTAAAACATATTTGCTCTTTGGTAATATTTATTTAAAAGTTTTAACTTAAATAAATTTGCTACTTTCCCCAACCACCAAAAAAAAAAAAAAATTAAATCAATAAATTATTGCCAGTTCGATATATCTTTCAATAAATTTCTTTTGTGTCTGTTTTTAACGATTTAAGAGCTTTTTCGAAAAAGCAAACAAAAGAATTGAGTAAAAAATTTGTATGAGAAACACTAATAAAATTTAATTCATTTTATAAAAATTATAAACTCACATCATTTGTCCATGTTTTGGAAACAGCAATTTAGACAAAATAAATAAAACGACTTAAACTGATTTTATGTTGTGATTATTTTAAGTACTTTTTATTTTACCATAGGGATGGACTATACTCAAGTGTATGGTGCAATCACTTGCATTTGCATGCTTGATGAACTGTCACAAACGTGACTAGAAGCAAAAGCATGTTCATATGAAGAACTAGATCAGAATTTTGCATGATTGTCTCAAGTTTGAAAATACATATCTGATAAGCATTTTGATGAAAATTTGATAAGTATAAATAATGTACTATATAATTAATAGGAAGGTCATTTTTTGTGATAGATCTTATGACCACATTATTCATTCAATTTTAACAAAACTGATAGCAAAATAAAGATATTTATTCACAGTAGTGAACAACATATTGTGTGTTAAAATGGTTTCAGTATTTTGAAGGATATAAGCATTGGAAGTTCCTACTAACATCTTTACATTACTTATGCAGGAAAATTTATAAAAAAAACAAACAAAGCATGCATATATGTTTTCTTCAATTGGTTTTGCAAGAAAAGTAAGACATTTTTTCTATATATTTAGATATGACAGAACTGGGAGAATGTTAAAGAGACAAAACAGAGCTCAGGAAATTGATTTAGACCATTAGAAGGTACTTTATTTTTGCATTTAACAGATCTGTATTATTTTTAAAATATGCGAATTCAGTTCTATTAAATAGTGGTTGCTGTATTAGTTCATTTGTTGTCGGGATCGCTTCCCAAGGAAAAAACTTCAATTTGATTCTTTGGTAGTGTAGGACTCGGTTCATTCCGGAGCGAAGATCCAATTGTCGTGGGAAAATTAAATACCTGTTTTATTACTTTTTTAAGAGATATAATTTTGACTTTTGTATAAACTCGCTGTGAAAGATAAAAACAAGAACATTATTAAAATCTAGAATGCATTCGATTGAGTCGGTCGTTGGTTATTTTATTTACACCAAATTGCTTAAGCGACTAAGTCAGGCACAGTAAGTTGCAGTCTTGATGTGATAAATAAATGCTCCATACGCTCTTATAAACATGTTTGAATATGAGCCGAAATAAAGACCCGTCCATGTCTGCCTAAATATTCTTCCTTAGTAGCGCTAAAAAGCCACCCACGATCTCATCTCTAGTTTACCAATTTTTTACTTCATTATTGTTGTTGTTGTTTCTTTTCACTTTTTCTTTTTATTTTGCATAAATTTGTACGAATTAACACGCAAGAGCCTGCCCACACTACAGCGAGAAAAATCGATAGCCACTTGAAATTTACTTTCGTTGGATATTTTTTTTTTTCGCTAAACGCTACTGTAAAGTTGTTTTTTCTACAATTTATTGTAGCACTTTTTTTCTTTTTCTTTCTTTATCCTAAAATTTTCATGTTTCTTTTTGTAATTTTCGCTAAAATAATTACCTTTAATGCTAATAACACTAATGTTCGACAATGGCTATTAAATGCTAATGACGGTAGAGCTAGAATTTTTTTTAGAGAATGATACGAGTTCCTTCCTAGTGGTTGGCAAGAGGAGAAGTGTAAAGAAGAGTATAATTTTAGTTGTTTTTTTTTTTTTCTTTTCTGCGTTCTTTTTGACGTGGTGTTTTAAAAAAGGATGCCCTATTGCAGGCTCGGATCCAGTTTTTTTGTGTGTTGGGTGGGGAGGGGGAACTTATTAGAATTTTATCCTAAAATTGTGTTCTTTTAAATATTATTTTTTTAAATGCCAATAATTAAAATAGTTGGGTGGAAATATTCCATTTTCCCCCTCCTGTAGCCGCGCCAGCTTATTGTAAGGTATTATAAAATTATGATTAATTTACTAAAAATAATAGAAAACGATAAAGACTTTTTAATTATTTATTCTATTCCATCACCCCTAATTCTGGCACAATGCATCAGGGTCATCCCCTGAGTGACGGTTCTAAAAAAAGTCTTTTGCAGAGGAAAAACACATTCTTATTAAATTTGAATTGAAATGTAAGGTCCTTGGCATGATGGGTAGTAACAAATTGAAGAACCTGCCTTGTATCCCGTAAGAACCCTGAACGCAAAAGTTACAAAAAAAGGTTACAAAAATATTTCATTTTGATTTCAGATTTTTTTAGGACTATTCAAAATTTTATATATATAATAAGTTTGAGCTGTACTTGCATTATCTTTGCCATAAGAACTTATATCCAGCTTAGTGATGCCCCCCATTACAATGCCGTAGTTTCAAGCATTTAAACCATAATATTTTTCTCATTTTTCTTTAAGAGTAAATTAATAGTTTTGCGTAAGTGTATTTCAATTCTCTGCAGTTGTAGATAGTTTTTGAAAGAAAAAACAATATTTATAAAATTTAGTTTATAACAAAAGACTAAGTGACACTTTTAATACATGTAAACAACATCATTAGTAAGATTTATGTTTTAGTTTAGATTTATGTTTTCGAATATCCCTTCTTTTTATAAACTATTTCAAGATATATGGGCATTTCCACAGAAAAGTCCATTTATTGTAACGTAACGCCTACAATTATTTGAGCTTGTGTTGTGTTGCATGTTCCTGATATGCATCTCTTTCTTCATTAAATGTAGAGATAGTTGTGCGCTACACCAAAATACAATAAATTAATAATATCTGTGGCAATAAGGAAAAACTGCTTAAGTCATATTTTATAGTTATCTAGAAAAGCAGTTTTAAATGTTTAACTGGTTTGATAAAAATGTTGCTGCGTTGTACTAAAAGTTGATCTTTCGCTTTTCGAATTTTTGGATTTTTTTAACACATGGTTCTATGCGCTATAACATATATATTCAATTTGAAATTTAATATGTTATAAGATAAAATAAGATGTTATTCCATATGGGATAATTATTTAGAAAAAGAAAAGCAGCAAGTAATTGTGCCAGAACTTCGTTAATAATCGTTCAATATAAATAAAACTTTGCCCAGAGATACTTTTGAATATGGAAAATACGATGGTGCTTTTAACTCAAAATGACCTTATCTCGACTTAAGCACTTTTCTTTTTTTTCCACAGATATATTTGTTTTGCTTTGATAAATTTTAATTACTTGCTGGCGTGACGTGACAAAAAGTAAACTTTTCTGCGGAAATGCCCATATGTACGAGTATGTGTTGTGTTTTATAACAGTAATTACGTGTTTTATATCACACAAAATTATCTATGAACCACACAGGCACACACTAACAGCATGCATCTTTGTAAACTTAAATAAAATTTATTTTGTTAATTAAGACTGGCCTGAATAATTTTTTCTCTCTTATTACGAATAACTTTTTCAAAATAAACAATACAAATGGCATTGTGCCTTGTAGCTCATTTATGTTCTTCTTGCCTTTGTGTAATTTTATTTATTAGACACTTTTGGTCAAATATAAACCATAAATTGTGTTTAAATTTGTTTATTTGAGAGTTTTATTTTCGCATTTATTAAAGGGCATTCGTTCAAGTGGGCGGCTAAATGATTCATATTCATTTACAGTTTCATTTTCGATTTGCATTCGAACCAGAAAAGGGGAAATCGTTAGAACATAAGTATTGTTATCAGAGTGCGTGTGTGTGTGACTGTTTGTGTATAGTGTAAATGTTGACAATGTCTTAATTCAATTAAATTGCAATCAATTACACAAACATTAGAGAGACATTCACAAAAGGAGTTGTTTGTAAGAGTGTGTGTTAGTTGTAATCTAAACAAGTATAATATTAAAATTTTCATCTACAAATATAGATTCTCTGGCTATTGTTCATAACTGTTATTTATTATCCCCACAAATACATACATAGAATCACACACATATAAACATGAAAAACAAATAGTTTCTATTCGAATTATTTGTCGATAGCATAAGAATATTACAACTCAAACATTCACACAAAAAGAAACTCAATAAAGGATTCCGTTTTTCTTGGTTGTATTGCATTAAGGTCAAAAAGAGGAAATATGATGTAAAAAATATTCATTAAATCTGAATATAGAGCAGGAAATCTATTGCAACACCTGCAACATAAAGGTATTTCGATATTGTTTTCTCTGTCTTCCGATTTTTTTTAGACTAAACATTTCTAATCTAAAGTTTTCTGGCGAAAATGTTGCACTTTTTTTAGTTTCACCTTAGAAAGGACATAGAATAGTAACAGCCCATTAATATTGTAATCTGCACAAACATACAAATAAATAATTGTGGTTCCACTATCGTTATCAATATTTTTGAAAATTAATTATACTCATAAGGTATCTTTAGAGGCTCTAGTAAATAGTTTTAAAAAAACTATTAAGGAAAATGGCCCCAATGTGCAAGCTTTTGAAAAATATATTTTTTCACTAAGAAAAATATTATCTATGGGTGCAAGTGTTAGATTCTCTAAAAATTTCTATTTAATTTGAAAGTCTTCTATAAATATTCGGCAATATAAAAATTAATAAATTTTTGCTTAGTCGAGCATGCAAAATAGAATACCAAAAATCTTGGTAAATAAATTATGATCAAACTGAAATATTTATACAATATAACATACACACAAATATTATAATTAACCAAAATTGAAAACTTGATAACCTGTTACCTCCTCTATATAATCCGTACATCAAGCACAAATTACAACAACTTATTCAAGCACATCTTCGTTTTCTCTTCAAACCTAAAATAGTGTTTTTGGCTATCAAGCAACCCATACATATACGAGTACATACACTTTCTCTAGGATACAAATGCAATAAACACATCTATGCATACAGTACATACATACATATGTATGTGTAATATTATTTATTACAGAATTTTATATAAACCGACTGCATAAGTTGCAAGATAATATTCTTTTGGAAATGACACTTTAATTAACTGTGTCTCATACTTAAAACAACATAAATTTACTACAAAACAAATGGGTTGTAATTACCTTTGCTAAACCATAAATGGGTTGACAGTTAACATACACAAAGAAACGTATTCGCATTCGTTCACAAACAAACAACAAATATATACCCTTAGTAGGCTAATAGCGTAATCCTATATTAAACTTTCTTAATGATAAGGGAAAATGTGTTATTTAGAATAAATTAAACTTTTGACTTAATACCAACCTGACCTAAAAAGAAATGTTAATTATATTTGTTAATTTTCCACGGGCTCTTAACCAAATTAAATTCGCAACATCTTATAGTTATTCAAGCTTAAGTTCGTATAAATTAATTTATTTTGATATTAAACAATTTTTTTTTTTTTTTTGTGTTAGAAAAAGTACGGAAATATTAATATAAAAAATATTTAATGATACAATTTTAAGTGACTGAGCAGAATTAATTAACAATAAAGGTTAGTTATTCAACTATTCGATTACAACTATCGTTATTGGCAGCGAGGTGTAAGAGGGCAACAAACTCTGCTGTTTCAAGATTGCAACATCATGACGCCATTTAAATCTTCAGCAATCAAAAATTTAATATAAAAACAAACTTAATTTTATGATGTTAAGCCTGAATAATTAACATTGTCTTTGGATTAAACAATATATATTTTGTGACCTGCTCCACGAAAAGGGACCTCTGCGCCGAAAAATTTTTTTTTATTACTTTTTGAGTGATTCTTATAGGAAAAAAAACGCTCTCTCAAATGCCGCAAACCGCAAGTTTCTATGTCTTTTAGTTTTTTGACAAATCACCTGTAAAGATGAACATAATTAATGAAAATCATCGGTGCAGATACGTAGCTCAAAACGAAGCGCTTTTTTTAAACGCGTTTTTCTCAATAACTTCTTTTCGGCGCAGAGGTCCCTTTTCGTGGAGCAAGTCACATATATTAATTGACAAAATAAATTCGTTTACAGACGTTGATTTAAACACATAAAAATTTAATGGAAAACTTAGGCAGTGCAGGTGAAACTACTTCGAAAGGCAATATGTTTTACACAAACAGTACCTAAAGTACCAATTTGTCATTTTTTTACCGGTTAAAAGTTTTTCTAAATTAATCTGGATAGCAGTTTCAATCAAATCAATTTAGAGGATTTCTCATGAATTTCAGTTACCAATAAGTAAATTAATTTATAAAAAATATTTATAAAATATTGCTACTAAAATAAAAAGCACCAATACTTTTTACTTTTCTCTTTCTTAACTCCTTAAAAAATATTTTATATATTAATTTGTATCACATGCTTTCTGTGTATTAAATTTCATCCAAATTCATTAATAGAATTTTTAAAGAAAAAAGTACCATAAAGTTAAAAATAATATAAGTACAAGTTTTTTCAAATTTCAGTCCCCAGAAAATATGATAAAAATAGAAATTTATCGTCTGTTTTACAACGCGATAAAGTACCTTATAGTTTAGTCTTGATCACATTTCAATCAAATCTATTAAAAGAATATCTCAAAAAACAAATGTACCAAAAGTAAAAAATTACCAGAAGAAAAAAAAGTACCATATGTAAAAAAATTTTTACTTTAGCTATCAGTTAATAAGTTAATTTATAAAAAAAAAAAAAATATATTAGTACAAAAATAACACGTACCAAAACTACTAATTTGTCCCTTTTTATCCCTTATAAAGTACCGTATATCAAGTACATACATATATCCATCTACCAAATTTCATCCAAATCCATTAAGATAATTTCTCAAGAGAAAAATTACCAATAGAAAAAGGTACCATAACTTAAAAAGGAACACAGGTCAAAAAGTACCATAAGTAAAAAAGTACCACAAGTAGAAAGTAACAAAAGTACTAATTTTACTCCCCAGAAAATACGAATATTTATAAAATGGGTTGGTAAAATCGAGAATTGTTAAACAATTAAACGTGTGGAGAAATTTTAATTGATATTAGAAATTGAGCATAAAGAAATAAGTGTAGTTAATTCTAGTGATTGATTTAACAAATTTTTTAATTGCAAATAATTTAAATTCTTTTCAATTCCATTTCTACTTCGCACTGCAGTAAAACAAAATTTTGGAAACTCTATTGTAGAATACAATTTATAAAGAAAACCTTATACGTTTCGATAAAAATATAATTTTTATTTTCCTTAAATCAATTTGCTCTTTTTTTTCAAATTTTAAGTCTTGCAAAGGCTTTGCAATTTTAATATAATTTAAGTAGAATGAATTTGTTGTGGTTTTGCCAATTTATAATCAAATTTTACATTAAAATATTTAAAATAATTAAGACATGAGTGTGTGATTGCTGCTGAATACTCATTCATTTGTAATAATTTAAACAATATTAATTAAGATGCAAATTTTTTGCCTAAAACAAGCATTTTCAATAAATTAAAATTTCGCAGATAATATTTCTATTTATTTAATATGCTCTATTGAAAATTATATAGAAAAATAATGTTTTCTATAAATATACTGTAAATGTATTTAAATACGTATGTATGTATATGTGATGTGTGTTATGAATATAAAAATAACACAAATACTTAAATGCACAGACTCAATCACGCACACACTTTAGCAATCATGCTGATTGTAAATAATTATCATTTTATTTTAACAATTCACAGCTGATGCATATTTTTCTAATAAATTTTATCGATTGTAAATTTAAATTGTTCAACATTTTATTTTGTCATAATTTATTTATCAATTGTGAATACAAATTAAATAGAAAGGAATCATTTTTAACGAGGGTTGAAGTTTGAGGCAATTTATTTGATATAATGGTAAACTAACACACAGTTCTCTAGTGCAATCTCAAAACATACATATACAGTGCACTCGTGAAACTATGAACACCCTATTATATGACACCTTAAAATATGAACAGTTTTTTTCTTCCATTGACTACTCTTAAAGGCGATTGAGCAAAAGAAACAGCCAAAAAAAAAAAAAAAAACACAGATTTTTTAATGAACTTTTGTTTTTATGGGAAAAATGTTTTTAAGGGGAAATTATGTGCCATTCGCAAATATGAACAATCTTGCAAAAGTGAACTGGCTTGGTTTTAATTAGTTCATATTATCGCGAGTTCTCCCGAAGGAGATCTCACTAAAAACCGATCACGGAATCATGATGCCCGCCAGCATATCCATACCCATGAGGATAGAGTACGCATCTCTCATCACCATATCGGCAATCATTTAACTAGCCACTACTTGATACTCAACGTTGGGGCTTACCGGCTCTCATGATATAAGTGTATGGTTACTAGTCGAGCTTTGAAAAAGAACCACCCCTACACTCAAAAATATTAGTTAAAATTTTGAAAATTTTACTTAATTTGAGTTACAATTGCCGTTTTTTACAGAAACTCAGTAAAATTTTCCTTGATTTTGGGAAATACAAATTTCGTCTTTAATACGAAATTTTTGCAAAAAACTAATTCAGGGCTTATCCCGAAATTAGTAGAAATTTCACCTTTGCGCTACATCTACCATCTTTCTGCGCACGTTTCATTTCCATTTTTAACCTTCTTCTAAAGTTAAGCTTTAGATGTCATCGAAGCGCTGGAACGTCCGGAATGCTTATTTACAACATGTAAATGTTGTAAGGGGAAATGAAAATATAAAACTTACGTCTTTTGGGACTCGAACCAAGAAACTTCGGTTTCGTAAATAGGCACTATAACCACTTCACCTTGCTACATGTTACCAGCCAGAAGATAATTTACACATGATCATACAGGAACCTAATGAAATCAATAAGAAATCCCTTTTTTATATAATTCATATGAAAACCTAATAGAACCAAAAACTTTTTCTCTAAGGATTGTTTTTTTGTGCTAAAAATGACGGAAATTGGGTAAAAAAATTGTGAATAACAAGTTTTCTTCTTGATTTTTTGTATTTTCCTTCTTGATAAAATTAAAAAGATTTACCACATAAAAATAATAAGGAATATCTTCAGCAAAATCTTTCTTCTTTCTGCTGGGATATCCCTTAGAATAAAAACGTTTCATAGAGAAAATCTTCTTGATTCTATTAGGAATTTTTAACTCTGTGTAGTAACGAATATAACAACCTTTTATGCGAACTAAGAAATTATATTAAAAGTATTAAAAATTCAAAATATAAAAAAGACTTCAGCGACATATTAGACGATGTGGTATATTTGAAAAAATCTTAAAAAAGAACACAAAAATTAGATTAACTATTTCATGCTCTTCTCACAATATCACCTACCTCGACAATTAGCGAAACAGTTTTTTCAAAATTTAATTTAATAAAAACCGAAACCAAATATCGTTTGAAAGCTAAAAAATTTTATCAACTTTTATTTGTAAAAGATTATTTCTTAAGAACATTGGTTGGGTTGGTTAACTGATTTAACAAAAAGAAAAAAAAAATCATTTGATATTTTTTGACTAAATGAAGAATGTCTATTTGAATTAATATTTTATGTACATATTTTTTTGTTAATAAAAATATTAACTATTTTATTTTTAAGTTTTTTGTATGAAAAGTTTATTTTTTGTCAATAAATTTTTTAACTAATTTTTTATTCGTTGTTCTCATCGATTAATCGAATAATTTTTCAACTTTAATCGTTTGATCGAACGAACAAAAACTATTATTTGAAATATTCGAACAAAGTTGAAAGGCGAATAATTGACAACTCTAGTAAATATACACACTGTGTGGTCGAACATGGCCTAGATAATATTAATATTATAACTTTATACACAAGAATAAATCCATGTATAACATTCTTAAGTCATTAACCAGAATTGTCAGGAGATATTACATACAATTATTTTCCATTAATGAACATGAACTAAATTAATTAATTCTTGAAATATGAGATAATAAATTGAATAAAAAATATTTACATGATAATAATTTGGTTTTAAACTTAATATCAATTAAAAACCATAAATTATTTATTAAATTCAGACTGCAGCCAGCACAAGCCACAGAAAAGTAATAAAAAATTTTGTCCTTAAAATTATTTAATTTGATATTTTCATTATCTTTATCAGAGATTTTTTAACCAAAGATAAACCACAACTACATATCAAATATATACATATGTTTTTAATTATAAAGAAAATTGCCAAGGATTGATAAATTTGCAAAATAATTGTAGAAATATTGAAATAATTTCAGGATAATGACAATAAAGTAAATGAATATACAACACAGATAGAAGAAATTTGTTATAAATTAACTATAAAACATTAAAAAAAATTAAAATCAATTTAATTTATAAGTCGTCCTTTGGCTGTCCTTAAACAAAAAAATGTATGCCATACGTCCAAGGAAAGATTTAAAAATGGCCAGCGACAAGAGATAATTTTTTTAATAAGCACTTAGAGAAACACACACTACTCCAACATATTTTTACGAAACACAGAGTATCCCATGTGATCACTTACTCACACACACAAAGAGTATTCATCTATACAAATATTGTTGCATTAGTACTTTATTTTTTACGCAACGAATTTCTTTTTTTAATATTTAAAATACAAATGCATTAACATAAATTAAAAGTATTAATTCACAGTTGCCTGCAATCGTGTTTGATTTTGTTGTTTTTCTTTTCTGCAAATATTTTTATAAATTATTATTACATTAATGCAGTTATTGTCATTGTTGTTGCTCATAAAAATATACCTTAATTTGTCATGCACAATAAACATACACACTCGTACATACATACCTCCAGCAATTTATGAAAAAATGAATTCACATTTTATGAATTCGACACGCATTCGAAGCATTCCATACGGTTCATGAGTATTTTGTTCCTATTTGAAAATTTTTTCAGCTTTCCAAAACAGATTTTTGCAATTTTTTCCAGATAGTAATTTTTTTTTTGTTTTTATAATTGCGGTATTTTTGTTTATGCGGTTGGTGTCTTTTTTTATTGTTTTTAATTTTATCGATTTTTCTAGTTTTAGTTATTGTTTTTCGTTTTTGCCATTTTATTCGCTTATGCGTTTTTTACGATGTTTTTTTTTTCATTTCAAAAGAGTTTTTTTCATTTTGTTTCTACAGATCGTTAGGCGATGTTTGAGGAATTCGGAATCAATCAAGATTTCTTTGAGGCTCGGACGAATGTATCATCTTACAAGCTGAAATATCCGCCATCAAAAAGGCAAAAAATTGGCTACGGTACTATCGGATAACGAACAGAGTTATTTAAATCATAACCGACAGCAAACCTGCAATAATTGCACTCTCGGGTGTGTATACAACATCCCTTCTTACCTTGAAATGTAGAAAGTCACTTAATACAGTGGCTAATCATTCTAGTGTTACACTTATATGGATAAGGGGACACGGGAAAAACATAGGCAACTTCATCGCTGACAATCTGGCCAGGAGAGGCACAGAGCTAGAAGCTGTTGATATTTACAACTTCTGTGGTCTTCCGCTCTTGGCCTGCTGGAAGCGAATTGATGAAGCTCTTATGCAGATGGCACAAACCAACCTGAACCACTGTCAGACAGATATCAACAAAACCAAAAATCTGTTGAAATTCCCCAAAACGCAATTGCGCAATCTTGTGGCCACAATAACAGGACACTGCACCTTCGGTACCCATGCCAGACGCATGGGTCTACCATATAATGAATACTACTCCAGCTGTAATGACGAGGAAGATGAAGAAAGCACACCTTCTATGCCTCTACCCAGCGTTGGAGGATCACCGCCTTCGATTTCTAGGCAGTGGATCCTTCAGTACCCTCTCCGAGCTCTCAGTTGCCTTAGCTCCTTTATCAGGAGCAGTTGATGGTTCGCCCAATAGCGGGTTAGACATCTTGCCCGTTTCACTGCAAGTCTCACCCCTTGCTTCGACTTTTACCACCAGTTTTCTCTGTCCCTCTTTTACCTACTCTTCTTTAGACTCCTCTAATATCCCTTTCTCTAATGTTATCCTTCACTTCAGGCAACACAACGGGACCACATCAGGACTCAAGTGAGCTGGAATCTAATCTGCCTCTTAACAGCAGCCTGCTAACCTTACCTAACCTGGGCGATGTTTATAATTTGAAGGATTTTTATTAATTTGACGGTTTTGTTAGTTTTTCGCGATTTTTTTCGTACTGGCAATTGTGCGTGGATTGTTAATATTAATTCAGATAAAATGTATGTTTAATTTGAAGTTTTATTTTGTTTCTTTTGCATTTTTTTTATCCTCCTGCTGAGTTTTCTTCGTTAAGTTGTTTTTTTGTTTTACAGAACTTTGTATTTTTGCCATTTTTTTTTTTTTTTTTTTTTTTGACGATTTTTCTTTCATTAAGCGGATTTTTTTCATTCTGTTGTCTATTTTTTCATATAGGTGATTCTTCGGCTCAGCTGGGTTTTTAGGAGCTTGAAATTTTTTTCGATTTTAGTAGTTTTTTCTTTTATCTAATATTTTTATGTTTGACGATTTTTTTCGTTGTCGAGATATTTAAAATTTTTGGCAACTATAGTTATTTTATACATTACCTTAAAATGAGCTCGTTTAACGAATTTAGCTGACTTCTTTTGCAATTCAAATTTTATAGAAAGTTGATCGTGTACAAATCGAAAATTGCATCAACTTTAAAACCGGTGCCTTAATTGCATTTTCACAGCGTTGCTAATTCTTATCAATGGCGTTTTGAAAAGGTATGCAATCGTTATATTTCTACTGCGTTGTTTTAAAACCCTATAAATTTTTTCGAAAATAAAGCATTTGATTATTTGAAAGTCAGCCTTTCACAAAATTATTATTCCCAGAGACCATTGCATGGATAAAAAAAAGAATGAATTAAATAAAGAGAATTAAAAGCAAACATGCGTTTTTTGCAAATGAAAATTTACAACCTTTATTTTTACCAAAATATTCATATACATGCATGCATACATAATTCAATCATATTGAATATGTATGTGTGTGTATGTATGTTATTTCATCATATTTTTTTATTTTAATCAATTAATTTTCTTGTACATTTGAATGGGAATTTTTGTGGCAACAGATGCCAACTTGCACATGTAAATAAATTAAGGTTTTACTAAAAGGGCATACACAGAGATGGACATTTGTACAGGAGTAAATATTTATTTGCGCATATTGATATATGTAAGTACACTGCCAACCAACATTTCGCATTTGGACATAGATATCTTTATTGGGCTCTTTTGTTTGATATTCGGATGAAAATGTTCATTTTCCTTTAACAAAACTAAGGACTCTCTTATTTCGTGCCCTTCTTGTTTAAAGAATATTTTACAAAAATAATTATTTCATAGAGACTTACTAGAAATGTTTGCTGGGCATATATACAGAGAGATTTTTTAATTATGTAAATGTCCTTCACGAACATGCAATATGTCTGCACATGTATGAGTATGTAAGTCATTCGCTTATAATATTAATGAATTATTGGAAAATAAAAATATTTGCGAGGTTAAAAAAACCCACACAATTGTCTGTGTTTTCAGAAAATTATTGAAAAGTTATATGAGTATAAAATTCCATTATTATAACGAAATATGCTTTTATGTTGTTTGTATAATAAAAAAAAATTACAATATTAAATAAATGCCCTTAAAAAAATGCTCACTTTGTAAAAAGCGAGTTAAGCATCACTACTCAAAGTTAACAAAAAAAAATCTTAAGTAATTTTGGCAGGACACAAAAGAACATATAAGTTATTAATTAAAATTTAAAAAATGTATTGGTTTTTAAGAGTTTGATTTCGTTAAGAGTTTTGAAGTAACAGAGTTCTTTCTGTGAAAACTGAAAACACAGTACAACGCAAAAAAAAAACAATTTTGTTAGGATAAATTCCGATACTCAGCGCAGCAAAAATTTTTGTTTTTTTTACAATTGGTATCAATTTTTAGTTCTAATTGAAAATAAGTAGAAAATTAACCCTTAAAGACAATTGAAATTTTTCAATATTTTCCGAGATAAGAACTGAGTTTTGAGTTTTAAAGTATTTGCAAGTCTTATAGTAGAATGTTATTAAAAACAAGCTGAACCCGTTGTGCTTCGCTACCCCCACTTTATAAAATAAAATTCCTATTGTGAAAATTTAATGACAATCGGTCCAATAGTTAAGACTATATTACGATTTTTAAGTTTCCTAAAAATGGGCGTGGTCTCACCCACTTTTCTCCTTGTACGTATTCTTAATTATGCCAATATGGTATGTACCAAATATCATCGACGTAGGTCAAAAAATTCCCAAATTGTGGCGATTTAAATTTTTGGGTTATATGGGCGTTGCCACACCCCTTTGTCAATCAAATTTTCATATAGCTATTATTCCTTCCAGAGTCCCAGTAACATGCTGTGAAAATTTCATTAAGATCGGTCCAAGGGTTTGCACAAACGAACAAACAAGCATACATTCATTTTTATATATGTATTGGATTTTGCCACGCCCCTTCGCCCGCAGACCAAAAATCAGACCTTACAGTGTCACTCGCCTGAATATTCTGAAGATTCCCTGAAAATTTCATCAACATCGGCCCAGCCATTTTGGAGTCCATACGTTACATACATACACACATCCTATTTTATATATACAGATATTGATTTGTATGCCGAACAAATTGCTGTTTCAGGAAGAGTTTTGTGCTTCCTTTTTTTTAGGAAAGGTACAAAAACATCGGCACAATGAAGAGTTAAAGAAATAAAATATTCTACATAAATTTTATTCGTGATATTTTATATAAAACCCAAGATTATTTAATGGAACTTAAGTGAATGGGTTACAAGGTATTCTATACCAGTTTTCTGTTAAAGAGGGAATTAAAATACTTTTAAAACAGCACAATTTTTAAAGTTTTTTAACTCTACCATAGTTACAATTTCCTTAGCGTTATACAGTGTAATTAAACTATTTGCGGAAAAGTTTGAACAATTTATGATGGATGATCTTAAATAAATTGTCAATCTGAACAATTTTTAATCAATATTTTAAATGAACCAACTATTACATATAAATAGTTTGCGACATTTGCAAAATTAAAAAGAAGATATTATTCTTTTATAAAATTTAAACAGATGTTTAGACATGAAAATTTTCACAACGGAAACGTTCGAAGCTTTAAAAATAAAAATACCAAATAAAATTATAAGCATTTATATAAGCGAAAGCAAATTAACAGTTAGAATTCTCGTATTCTATTTGCATTCGTAATGGTGTATAAATGGAATATGTAATAACGTTCAACAAAGCTACGTAACAAGTAATGAAAGCATTATATACATTAAAACTGTCGAGATTTAGTGGCTTCTACCGAAATCAACGTTTGTTCTATTCAACTGTGTAGTTGAAATCTAAAGTGATGTTTAGATATTAAATTTTTCCTTTAATACTTAAAATATGTTAAAAATGTCCTTCTAATATTTCTCAGATTATCAAAAAATTTACGAACTTGAGACTGTAAAATTATAAACGAAAAACAAGAAGTTAAATAGAAACACGCTGGAGCAAACACCGAAGAACACTTAGGTTCTGTGTCCACAAGACGGACGAATGATTTGATTATAAAATTTTTTTGAATATCACAAAAACAAATTTGGTTTTTTAAACAGTTTATGCACTTAAATTATTCCTCCGTCTTGCGGAAACAGTGCCACCCGGCTTCAAAGAGCCTTCCTGGCATTTTTTTTTTTGTGGATGAATAAAAAGTCTGGTGACAAAATCTTTTATAAAAAACTGTACTGAAAAAAAACATGGCTCAAGTTTGCCAATAATTATTAGCTGCCAATTTTGGTCGTAGATCCAAAAATATGAAAATTAGCATTCCAATTTCAATTTGCTTATAAAGTGACTTAAAACTATGTTCAACCACTTCAAAGACATTCAACTTTTTTAAGCTTCACAATTAAACAATTTCATCCTTGTTTTAACCAAAAGTTATTTTCAAACATCCTTTCATTTGAAATCCTGCTCGTTCTTTAATTTTACTTCAATTAAAACGCAGAAAGAAATGAAAAAGAAATTCAGAAGTACCTTTAAACAAGTTAATTTATATTATTGGCGGCATAGATTTCTAGTTGTTTGATGTTTGAACACTTCTAATACTTCTTATTTTTAATTATGTGCTTGTAAAGAGTTTTAAATGATTTTTTTCTTAAACACTTCATTAATCAACTATAAACTCATTTGTCTAATTGCCAATACTTTTGGCCCGACCCACCCCCCCCCCCCCCCTCCGCCGTCTCTCGTCGTTTGGTAAACCAAAATGCAGACGCAAATACAATGAACTAAAAGTATTTCGTTTGCTGTGCCAACAAATTTGTACAATTTTATTTCGTTAACATTCTCATTCGTCCTCATTCTCTTTCTCCAACTGAGTTTATCGCAAAAAAAAATTGTAAATTAACAACTAAATTAACATTTAATTGATGTTGTAAAGTGTGTAAGTGTGTAAATTTGTATGTTGGTTTATATTTTTTTAAATGGTTTATTTACTTTCTAATGAACAAAACTACTTCATCGATATCAGTATTGTTTCGAAGGGTTTTATTTGATTTTCTGATTGGCTGTTGTGCGATAAATTTAGTATTCTTTATTTAATGAGATAAAAGTACTTTAGTATTAGTTTTTATAGAAAATTAGTGCTGTAAACATGGAGATATTTAGTAGGTAGAACATTCTCTTTGTTCCATATTAATTTTACAAACTAATTCGTATGTGGTTCTAGTTTCTTATTTCTCAATATCTTTTGTAACCAATCAAAAGTAAATCGAGTTTGAAAATTATTTTGAGTTGTTGTAGGGCACCTTCATATCCCAGCGCCTTAAGAATTTGTCAATTGTTTGCAAACTTTGTTAGTTTTTTTAACAAACATTCAACCATGTTGTTAAAGGAATTATACCTGTTTTTATAGCTTTGCTTCAAACTCTTATACAATCGCGAAAAACCAAAAAGCCCAAAAATACGTTTCGTAACTAATCGCATGTAAGAAATTTCAAATATTTCAAATAAGAGTTTTAGAGAATTGTAAATGTTTTATAGGATAATCAACCATTAAGGTAAAGGAAGGTTAGTGAGAGGTTTATTATCACGTTTACGGAAATACCAAAACTATGGTTGTGTGTGAAAACATACGCGTGCGATTGTGAAAGTTTGTGGTACGAGGAAATGGTGAAAATACGTTCATAAAATCGAACCAATGGATAACAATCAATGCTAAACATGCAACATTTTAAAAAACGGAAAGTATTTTATTTTCTTTTTCGATTGCTGTAAAATGTGTGTGGAAGGGTAAAACACTTTTATATCAACAAAAATCATTTATTAAATGTAAATTTATGTACGTTTATAAATTGCTTTGGTAACCTTTAGAAATAACAGTCTATATTATTGGCACGGAAAGTTTTATTGGTTTTATTTAAAGCAAAACAAAATAAATTTAAAGTTAAATTTCTAACAAAAGTAGTAGATTTCGTAAAAAAAATTACAAAAACTCTTTCTAGCATATATAAAAAGGACAATAAAAAGAGACATTTTAAAAAACATCTTTAAAAAAAAAATTATGTTAATAAAGTACCTCCGTAGCAAGACCTTTTTAAAAGTCCCTCCAGGTGTCTATGAAACCCGAAAAATATTAGTTCTGGTAAAATGCTTTGAGGCAGAGAAAATATTTCAGGGATATTCGAAATTTTGCCTTTAGAAGCACCAAACAGAGACTGGCTGCTAAGAGGAAACTGTTTGTTAAATACTATCTAAAACGTACTTATTTTAAGAAGAATACATTTTAAAACACATCTTTTTTTATAAAAATATTTTGAAAAGCAAATTTTAGAAAAGATACCTTTTGATAAAGTTTATTTTTAAAAAAGTACCTGTACCTTATTAATTTTCATTTGTGTTAACTCTGTACATTTTGTTCCCAAAAGTACCTTCAAAAAAAATTTCTTTAAAAAGCGAAAGACAAACCTTTAAAAATACAGCTTTCAAAAAGTACGTTTAAAAAAGGACCTTTCAAATAGTACCATTCAAATAGTACCTTTTAAAAGTACCGATTTTCAGCTGAAAACAAAGTTAGAGCTCTAATATTTAGTTAAATGGAAATAATCTAGATAATAATAAAAAAATAGCTTCTGTGAAATTTGTTCTTTCTTTGCGGGTTACGTATTTTTTAGCGTTAAGGAGTCGATTTCTACGAATACGTCTATAAAAAGAAAAATATTTAAATGGTGATAATAAAATAGTACTAAAATTATGTACTTTAGCATATTTTACCACCTAAATGTGCGAATATCAAAAGGTGTACACGAAATTTGTGTATTCTGTATATAACGACTTGTCTGTCTGTCATACACAAACACATTTTAAACATTATTATTAAATCACTTTTGTTTTTATTTCAGGACTTTCTACCTCCGATATGATTGCTCGCATTATAAGAGGTTACGGTTTGCATGTACGTCGTCGATTTTTAGCTCGTGGTTGTTCAACAAAGGACTTTAATGTTTTTCATTTCTTTCGGAAAAGAAATTCCGTTGGCAAAAGAAAATGGACGAATTGACCAAAGTTAAGAGTGTGACCAATAACCAAGTGGGAAGAAATATCTTGTGAATTTATTGGCGCTTTTCTGCTGCTTTTAGGACGAGAACATCTTAACCATCAGTGAAATGAATCAAAGGCGATAACTTATACAGGCATTAAGTCTACCTGACTGACAGTCCAAGTGTTTTAGTAAATGGAGTTGATATCGACTTTAAAGACGATGAGGGAAGATGATGCTCTCGATGATGATGATGATGACGTAGCATCAGGACAATCAAGTGATAATGGTCCAGAAGCAAATATTCACATGGAACACTAGTCTCCTAGTAGATGTACTTATAATCGCCAAGTGGTAGACAGTCCTACAACGTAAAGCAGAAATGATCAGTATTCAGTCACAGAAGAAGGCGATGACGATGCTGTGAAATTTGAGCGCAAAAGTAATTAAAAATCTTGAATTTTTACCATAAATGTGATAGCTTTGGAACTATTATTAAATATATAATTATCGGGCATAACAAACATTTATAAGAAACAAAACCAATAAGATATTTTATTGAATATTATTATCCTTTAATTTTAAAATATTTTTTACTGCATTCATGTTATTGTAATACTTTTTATATATAAAATATTTCCTCAAATTAGCTTTTTTTATTGATCGTATAAGTATTACAGCTCTACAAAATGTATAAAAAACTATATATTAATAAGTTTTTGTTAAAATTAATGTATAAAAACAAAACAAACATCACTAAGATTGTGTTGTAAAGAGTCTTAATAAAATTATGAATGAATTCAAATCTCATAATGAGTGTATTTTAATCGCAGGCAATACATTTTGAATCAATTGAAATTAGAAAAATTCATAATATTTTGTAATTTAGGACTTGCATGGTAAGTAATAAAATAAATAACAAAATTCTTATACACACAATTTTAATTCAGTTTATGTTGGAGGTTATTCGTTTTGTAACTAAAACGAAAAATTATCTTTCAAAAACAAGGCTGTTTGTTTTTCTGGATATGACGATTGGGCCCAAAATCTGTGTATTAAAAATATGTAAATAAATGACAGTAGTTGCAATTAATAACAACTCTTCTTATTATTCTTATTCATATAAAAAATATGCCATCAACAAAAATCATTAAAAACCATAAAATACTACCCAACATAATCAATCAATCAATCAATCCATTTATCCGACATTTTGTTTTGTTTATTTGCTAGTCAATTAATTTGTTTTTTTCCAAATCCACGCACGACTTTTTTTCCACAACGGTAACTCTTTAATTTTTCCATTGCAATTTGCGTCAACTTAAGGTACGTTCACATCTGTCAAACATTTGCCCAAAAAAGCGTAACCACTAAATACCAATGAAAAACTTTTTGATTTATGCATTTATTTATTAAGTTAAACAGCAACTAATAAGATAAGATTCTATTACATTTTCTATAAATTATAAAGGAAACTGTTTAACGTAATAAACAGGTATCTAAATCAAAAGTTTTGTCATTAGTATTTAGTGGTTACGCTTTTTTGAGCAAATGTTTGACAAATGTGAACGTACCTTTAGTTAATTTTTTTTTGTAAAACACCAGGCATCCAGAATATCAGAAAACGTAGAAGGTGGATTATTTTTTTTCGGTACAGTTTTGTATTCACTGCTGAAAAAGCCTAAAAGTATGCCGCAGAAAAATTCAGCTATGGTTTCTCAACTGTAATTAAGCAGTGATTTTAAAGTAGTTTTTGCTTACATTGACTCTCAAACTGTAATGAATTAAAAATCCACCTACTACGTTTTCTGATATTCTGGGAGCCTGGTGTTTTGCAAAAAAAAAATTAGAAATTGACAAAAATTGCAATGGGTAGTGTAAATAAATTAAAGAGTTGTCGTTGGGGGAAAAAAAAGTCGTCGTGCGTGCATGAATGAATGCGATATGGGGATGTAGAAAAAATCAAATTAACTAGGAAAATTAAACAAAATGACCAGGAAGTAATTAAAAAAACATATGCATTTTTTATAGAATTTGTTTTCTTTATTTTTTATTTATTATGTATGAATGTGTATGTATATGTTTGAATTTAATTTAAATAAATACTTTGTACGAAATTTACTACTACTACCCGTAGTGCAACTATTTAAAATTGAATAATTTACATGACCAGAATAGCCTGATGGTTCTTTTTCTCCTTAATTTATCTGAAGAAGTTCTCGTACAACGTTGTGTAGATGAAGCAGTTACAATTATCCAGACATTTTTACAAATATGCCCTTTTATGAAATTGGATATCTGTTGAAAAATACCAATATTTTAGATTTAATTTTCTTGTGTAGTGGAATTTTTTGCTGCTGACCAGTTTCTTTGGATTCCTTCGGTATTTTGAAGAACATTTGGTTGCTCTTTATATCGTTTATTTGATTCCATAGACTTCATATCCAATAGAAATCTATAAATAAATAAAAAGAAAGTCGAACGACTTTAATATTTGGTGCGGACAATGCTTTTATTTTTGAGAGAAATAGCCTGTGTAGATTCTGTGATTATGAGGAATAAACTCCAGAGCATGTTCTGAAGGACTGTGAATCGTTGTGCCACAGAAGACATAGCCAATTGGGCAAGCACCTATTGGAGGACTGGGAACTGCCAATGCTAGAACCACTGGCAATCTTGAGATTCCTCAGGAAAGTGGGTCTGCCTTAGGTGCTATAGCACCTGGCAGGGGATACAATAGATCTTCATGGTCGCAGTGTCCTGCATGTTTTTCCCGAGAACCAATCAATCAATCAATCAATGCTTTTCTTTAGGAACATCGATTAGATACACAGGAAATTTGAAAAAACAAAAAATATTTTTGCTTTCATTTTGAGCACATACTATGTATGGTCTTATGAAAATTGCAAAAAATTGCAATCATCGTATTTTTTGAATTTTCTGCTAACAAAAAGTCAAATTGCTTTAATATTACAAACGATTATTGCCTGTCTAGAATTAAATTTAATTATTTATTTGAAAGAATACTATAATGTTGTGTCTTAGCGGCCGATTTATCTTGTTTACAAAGTCTTTTCCCTGTACTTTCTTTCTCTTAAATCAAAAATTTTAGTTTTCAAAATATCTGCTATTTGTCACCTATTGAGTTTTTTTTCCATTTTTGTTCTACTGTGCAACACACCATTGACACGTGTCTGTTTTACATAAAAATGTATCTGTTTATACAAATATATGATATAATTTTAATATTGTCGTATTTACTCTTTCGACACTCCGAGACACATATTATATTAGTCTGTCGATTGTGAGTATGTGCGTGTGTGTGGGTGTGCTGTATTAATAATACAAGTACTTTTTACTAGAAGTACTCATTTCAAGGCTGTGCAGTAAGTAGGTACTCTTCAAACACATTGTTAATGGCGTTGGTAAATACTTACATATAAAAACTATATAAAATTGCATTTTCGAAAGGATTCAGTACATTCAAATGTGTATGTGTCCATGTGTTGGATCTAATTTTGAAAGTAAATTTCATAAACAACAAGTCAAGGTTTCATAAGTTGCAAATATATATACAAAACTTATGTAACTTGGATTTATATCACAACGTCATGCACACACACACATATATATATATAGACACGCAGGCCCACCTTCTATTATAGGCTGTTTTTCGCTCACTCTTCATTGTTGTCAAGTTGCTTGCAGTTGGTCTTAACAATAGTGAAGAAAGTGAAAAGTTAAAGACTTTGGAAATAAAATCGAGTCTGGAAATGATGAAAGAAAAACAGAAAAACAATTTTATAATTTAAACCACTGTGACGACAACAATGTTAGAAATAAATTTATTTTAGCAAATTGGAGAAGGTATGCCTTGAAAACCCAATTTATGAAAAACAGCAAGTTTAAACAAATTTTTCTTTAAATATCATTGAAGTCTTCCCTTCTCGATAACGCTATTAGAAACTATATTTTAAGAACAATGTCAGTGGTTTCTTTTAGTTATTTGTAACATGGTATGTGTGTTGTTATATTTCATTCTTCATAAGTTCTATCAGTTTGACTCTTGTTCATCTAAAAAGTGTCGAAGGACATTTACAACAATAAGCAAACAATACGATGTAAACGGCAACAGTGTCAAGTTTTATAGCAGAAAAAAAGAAATATAACAAAATCACAAAATAACAGTAAACAATATACTTTAGACAACAACAAGAAAACAGACGGATAGACAACAAGAAAAAAAAGTAAACAACATGAAGCATAAATAAAAACAAAAGCTTCATATAAAAACAAAAGCTTGAAAAACAAAGAGATCGAATGTAAAGTATGCAGGAGACTACAAAAAATTAAAATAAAATAAACAATTAAGAAAAAAAACAAAATGAAAATTAATTTTAAACAAATATTTACAAGTAAATGATGAAACAAAGTGCATAGAAATAATTAAAAAGGGGAAGGATTAAAAAAACTCGATTTTAGATTGAAATTAAAATAAACTCAGCAAAAGTGTGAACTTAAATGGGAAACACCAAGTGTTTCACTAACACTAAACCTCTGTTGGTTTTGGTACTTGTTTTTTTTTTTGTTTATTTTTGAATTTTTTCTGGATAAGTATTTAACCCGCTTTATTGATACACATGCTCTTGTAGTCTTCGTAAAATTTTGCGTTTCATATTCTTAGTCTTACAATTTGGGTCGTTTTAGCGTTTTTTTTTCTCTTTCATGATTTTTTAAATGTTTTTTTTATCTGTTACGATATTGTTTTAGTGTTAAGAAAAACTATCATAGTTTAACAGGTCTGTTCTGTTTTGTTTTAAATGGCCATTTCGTTTCTAACGATTTTTTCTTCGGGCGATTTTCTCCATTTTCATTTTATTGGTTTTCTTAATATTTCTGACAATGTTGTCCCTTTGGTTTCTTTCTAAGTTATGGATTTTTCTTTTCTCCTTTATCGTTTTTATTTGACGATTTTAAAATTTTAGCGAATTTGTTCGCCAGCCGTTTTTTTTTTTTTCAAAATTTCTATTTTAAAAATTTGTTTTGGTTGAGCAAATTTTTTTTTACGATATTTCGGTTTTTTTCTTAATTTTGTAATTTTCTTGTGCGATTTTTTTAGTCAAACGAGCTACACATTTCTAAGTTTTAAAAGATTTTTCGTTAATCAAATTTTGTTTGTTATTTTGACGATGCTTTGCGTGGTTTTAATTTTGTTTTGCCGGTCTTTTTTTGATCTTCTTATTTTTGGCGTTTTATTTTTCTTTTAAGCGATTTTATGTACGTACCTTTCGTTGCATTATATAAATAACGGAATTTTCTTTGTAAATGTAAATTTTGTTTAATATCGTACTTTCTTTAATAACAAATTCTCATTATTTCCTCAGTTCGGCGACTGTGGAAATGTTAGAAATAATCGTTTAGTTGCTGTAGTACCCGTTTATTATTGCAGAATCATTTCTTACGTGGCGGTAAAAAATATAATATTGCATTGTGATATTTAAAGCAAGGAAATTTTTAAAATTTGAGAAAAATCGGAACAAGGACATGACTAGCTCCAATACATCCTTTTTCTTTGAAACCAAAGTTGTCAATAATCCAATAAATAAGCAATGTGTTTAAAATTATGCATCTTAGCTCCTTGCAAAGTTTTATTTCATACGGTGCAAGGACATGATTAATTACAATATATCCTTTTTCTTAAAAACTAAACTTTGAATGCGGCTACACCAATTTCATATTTTTATTCAAAAGTTTTTAAGTTATTCAGCACTTTAGATGATTGCAGTCTAAATGATAAATAATATAACTTTTTTATTTATAATATAATTATTTTATATTCCACTTTGTTGCATCTTGAATACTTTCAACTATTTTTCTTTTGTCTCCGTAAAACAACTGCAAAACAATTCATTCAACTTGTAAACCTTTTTATGGAAAAATTCAACTCGTTCTATTTGTACCCTGAATCCACTTTCAATGTTAAAAATGTAATTATTATTTTATGATAAATTTTCTCTTTGTTTCTTTATTTTCTTATAATCGGATACTCTATTCATAAAAATTGCGTTGTTGTCCTTGTTGGCAATCAGTCAGTTTACTAGTGTTGGATTTCAATTAATTTAAGTAACAACTCAAGTTTAATTAATACAAGTATACTGTGCATAACAAGTTCGTAGCTCTTTTTATCTGGCAAAAAACTAGAAAATATTAAAATTTTAGAATAAAATAGCTGCATTATTATTATTAAAGCGATTATTATGGAAAAATTATAAGATACAAATTTAATTAGAAGTGGGAGCGGACAATAATTTGAAGAGAACCAGTTTACGACTGCCATTTTAAAAGAGATTTTCTTTTTCATTTTGCCAGGACCGCAACATCGATGCATGCAATTATTTTTTAAAAAGAATTTTTAAAGTGTTGATGTTTTTGTTGATAAGAAGTTATTTATTAACTTATCAAGTTGACTTTGACAATTTGAAGATGAACTCTAAGTTAATTCCAGCGTAACTTTTAATAAATAAATAGAATTCTTTTAAGAAATGGATCTTAGTTCGTATCTTCATTAGCAGACGACTACCTTTTAAATATCACAAAATCGCTACTAGAGTAAATGCTTTCACTGGAAAAAATTAGTCAAGATTGTACCCAACAAACAAGACATTGAACTTATTGTCTTCAAAGTTGTTATTTCAGATCATTTGGCTTTTTGCTTTTGTTTACATTGAAGTAAAATTCTTTTATAAGACTGAGAAAAGTGTTTTTTTATCATTCATTTCAACGAATTGAAAAAGTATTTTATTATGTGTTCATTTACTACTGGATTGTAATGAAAAAGTTAATAAAATTTATCTTGAAAATTCCCTGCTACAAAGTAACAACACCAATTTCCACATGTGGAAAAAATTTCCCTTTTATCAAATATAGAAATAAACAAAGTGGACCTTGAACTTTTTACTAAAAAAGATATGAAATAGTTTGTTTATGCAGCCACAGGAATAAAAGCCATAAACGGAACATCCTCCACATGGCGTATGATTAATATTAATTAATCAGTCAAACAAATATATTCCGCATACGCCATGAAACGCCAATACAGAATGAGTACGAGAACATTTCAATGAAATCTACATGAAGACATATGAAAATATGTTTTTAACTTATGTGGGTGTATAAAAATATGCCAGTATATGTGTGTGTGTGTGTTCGCTTTTTTAAAAGAATTTCGTCATCATTAATACACACATGAGGCACATGTTGCTGCATAGACGTAGAGGTAAACACTTCTCTCTAAAATTGTATTTGTGGGTTTAGTTTCCTGTGTAACGCAAGCATACAATTATTCTGCGCGACGCAACTGTGAATTTCGCAAACAAATGTCCTTCTTTCATGTGGCTCTTTGAAAATTTCATTTTTGGTTTTAGAATTTTTCTATTCATTTTAATTTTGTTTTTTGGCTTAAAACACACATAAGAACGTTAAGTTATTTTTTTTTTTTTTGTGTTTTAATTCGGGGTCACAAAATTTATTTGTGTCTAACGACTAAATCGCCGAATCCCAGCAAGTTTTAAATAAAAAGCGAATTTTATTAAGCAGACCTCACCAACTTGTGCATCATGTGAATGTTGTTAGATACTCTTTGCTGGTTTAAAATTATGGTTAAGAATTGATTTTTCTTTTCAGAGAAATTATACCAAAACTAATTTATAATCATTGGCCTCGGTTTTTTTCATAAATTATTAGAGTGGTAGAGGCTCATTTCTATGTAGAAGGAATATGGCACTGCTGGTTGCCACAATTCTTGTTGTACATCTATTCGTGTACATCTATTAGCCGACTGCTGTAACTGATGTTGGATTTTAATGTATTGTGAAATACAGTGTTGCATGACAAGCAAAAGTTAAACTTAACTACTTTTTAATTGCTCACCTTTCTGTGCAAGTTTTGGTTTAATTATGTGTGCATTTTGTTCTTTCTGAACACAAACTTCTACAACAATTCTCTTGTACACTATTTGCTTTCAGTTTTGATTAATCATAATGGCGAACATGAAGGTAAAAGTGAAGTTCTAAAAGGAATTAAATAAACTTTTGCCAAAAATATGAAAATAAACAATCATTTCTAACCTGAATATAGAGATGATGACAACAAACAAATTTAGCTAATAGTTAATTTTTACAACATAAAAACATATGCTATTTGCTACTGCATACCTTCCACCATATTCCACTTCAATTCCATTAAAGGAATAACAAATAGTATGTACGTATGCATTACAGGAATATTAGAAAAAAATCCACAAAAAAATCTCTGTTATCGATAAAAAGTTGCAATCAAATATTCAGTTTAAATTAACTATGTATAAGTGAAGCCGTGCACTTACTGCAAACGAAATTGCTACAAAAAAAAAATAAATACACTTAAGTCGATGATATACGCTCGACTTGTAAATGAAAGAAAGAAACTAAAAACCAAAGTATGCAGGTTGCATGCATGTGCATGTGTCATAAGCAAATCTTCCTATTTTATTTTATTTTATTTTTCCTAACTTTTGAAGAAGGAAATTTGCATAAAACAAATGTACAAAAAAAAAACAGAATAAATACTTTCAAAACAAAAATTAAACTCTTGATTCATAGACATAGACTAGGGCAAACAAATATAAGTATTGCTGGTAACATTGCCCTGCAGTGCTAAATGTGACACTGTAACAAGCAAAAAAATATGTATGTATATGGTTGTGCTCATCATAATTTATTATCATTAATAAATTGTCACATTATTATTCAAATAGGACCAATTTAACCATGATTGAAATATTAGAAAATAACAAAACTTGTCTTCACATAATCATAATATGGATAAAAATTTTATTAATATTATCAATATATAGTGCTGATGGTAAGAGCGTACAAACGAAAAAAAAAAATACAGATAAGGCAATCATAATCTTAATAAAACCAACATATTATGGCTTGTATGGTTAAAGTTTAATCATAATATTATTAAAAAAAAAACAAAAACATATATGTATTCTGAACGATAAAGTTCAATGAAAATATTAACTACCTGGCTCACGATATCGACCGATCGATAATGTTAAAATTGTACATGATAAACAAATGATTTTTGACCTTCAAACCTTCTTCCAGTAAACAATTAATAAATTAAATAAAATCGGTTATTAGTGGAACACAAGCTAGATTTTTTACATCTAAAAATCAAGCGATCGACATCGGGCACACGGGCAGTAAAGAAAATTTTTCATTAATTTTGTTACAGAACAACTGCAACGAAAGCTTTCAATACATATTTTCATTAAAATAACGTATTAATACATAGAAATAATGTATTTGTTCAACAATTTAATGAATTAGGGAAAATGATTGTTATATATTAGAATTATGCTAAACATTTTTTTTCAATACTGCTTAAGATTCATTAAAACTAACAAATCTAAAATTAAACTGTGCAACAAAAAACATTTTTTTTTAATAAAAAAGTAAATTATAACTGGAAACTGATTCTTATAAAAGGAATTGAAATACTTAAAACCTGTCCAAGTTTCAGAATTTTGAAAGCTTATGCCTGAATTGCACATAAGGAGGATTTTTTTTCTTTTTGTAGAGGCAGATTATTGCAGTGAGCCGGCATTAGAAAATTTGTAATAATTACATTTCAGGAGACAAATTCAACACTTTTATAAAAATTAGTTTCAAAATAATATATGTGGAATATTTGAACCCTCTACTGATATGCAATATGGATCCTATTTTTTTTTTTTTAATTAGGACCAGCACTCATGGGGATGACCACTACGTATGCAGTGCATTGTGCCGGAACAAAGGGAGAGGGATAGGGTAGAGTAGATATATGTTGAAAATTTAGAAGACTTAACTCTTTCACAACTCTGCTTTGCGCGTTATGTTAATTTTTTTAAGGCAGTGTTGAGGCGCCTCCGGTGCTAAGTAGACGCATTAACTTTGTTAAGCTGTATTAGCAGGCATTTTTATTAATTGTTTTACTTCGCCGATGTTTCTGCTAACCGACGAAGGAGGGCGATGTTGTGTACATTAGCTTGGATACCATCAATCGCTGTTGGAATATTTTTTTAGTGACCAGTGCGATGCCTTCATCACTTAAATAGTCCGACAACAATTAATACAATTTCTCACTAATGTACATTAGAGAAATTAATGATGTTGATTGACTTGCTCTGGCCAGGTTTTGAACCCAGGCCCGAAGTCATTGTTTGCTTAGTAGTCAACGCGCTAACCACTTCAGCCAACACCATCCACCCCGATTTCTTACAAATACATGTTAAAAAACTATGCTACAATAGCAACCAAACATGCTCAAATGTCCTACAAAAATATATGCCTTTAAGGACTTCAAAATCAATTTGGACGCTTAAAATAATTAACAACTGAAAATGTATTTAAGTTCAATATAACTCAACTGATTTCCAATAGAACTACTGGAAAGAAAATCTAACATATATACCACTTTGTATATGAAAATGTTTTTTATATAAATGCATTTTACTACTCGTTAATAAAAACAAATACAAAAATATTTAAGTTAACACTGAATCTGTTACAAAACTTTAAAAACTCGAAAAAAAACTTAAACTGGTTGGTTGTTATGCTGCATGGAACCAAAAAGAAAAGAATAGAATTCTTATAAACACGATAAAAAGCAAAGCAATATACTGAAATTCTTTAAAAATATTTGATATCATGTTTTGTTTTGTTGTTGCTTATTTTCGTAAGAAATTGTGTAGCTTACTTTTGGTAACTTTAAACCAAGTGTCTGTTTTATATGCAAGTATGTCCGTCCATTTGATGTTAAAAGCAAAATAGCAAAGTTTTCATTTCGCAACCAAATATTTGTGGTAGTCCCAGCTTGAGGAAACGAAATTAGTTCATGTGAAAGAAGTCTGCCAACCAGCCAATTAGTCAGCCAGCCAACACCACAACAGCCACTCTGCTAACTACAGTTGAAAGTGAAATAACGCCAACACAAGACAACACAACACAATAGGCAGCAAGATTTAAAATACACTCTCATGCAACTGTTTTCTGTTTACAAAACAAAGGCACCCTCACAACCATCTTAAAGACCACGATAAAGGTCAAACAAGCCAACAAACAAAAGCAATTGCAAAAATTTGCAAAATACAAACATTTTCGTAAAGATTGAATTACCCAAATGACTACAAAATTAGGCTAAAGATAATTTTTTAGAAAAAAGTTCAGTCAAACAGGCAAGCAAAATAACCAACATCGAAACGAAATATAAACAGCAAAGACTACGTGGAAATCATAAAAGTAATTTTGCAAAATAAATTTTTCCAAAGACTTTTTATTGAGCAAAAGAGAAGTCATAGAAATGAGATGTTGAAATAAAACTTATTAGTTCGTTGAAATATTTTGTAAGAATTCAGATTTATTTGAAGGAAAATTAATCAAAAGTATGGAACACTTAACGTGAACAGGGAAGGGGAAAATATGTAAAGTGTATAAGTGGAAAATGCACACTATTTACATTTATTTGTTGAAATCAAATACCCTGCAAAAATATATATGTATAAAAAAATTTATAAAAATAAAACAAAAATTTTCTGTAGCCAAATTTATTCCGGAAATTTTATAAATAACAAGCTTTTCATAAATAGTGTTTTTTTTTTTCTACAAAAAAATGGTACATCTCCATGCAGAAAATGTACTTCGGTGTTCGTTTCTTAAAAATGTTTTGCTCCCTAAAAGAACAGTGTGTTTGATTCTAAAAGAATCGCCAATATACCAAAGATTTATTGAAAAATATATGAAAAACTGGTACGCTCTAAGGAAAAGTTACAAGAAGTCTTGGCAAAAGTTATCGATAAAATTTATAGTTAACAAATATTTTTTATAGAATATTTTTATGAGAATGAATGGCAATAAATTTTCTACAGCACAAGTATTGATAACAGAAATCTTCTCTACAAATTTCGTCATCGGAAAATTATCGATAACACATATTATTAAATGCAAAAATTTCCTACATAAAAAGTATCGATACCAGAAATTTTTTGTACAAAATGTAGCGATAAAAAATACTCAACTAAGAATTTCCTATAGAAAAAGTATTGATGACAAAAATTTCGTATACGAAATTTGCTAAAGGAAAATTATCGATTAAATACTTATACAGTAAATTTATCGATCTCGTAAATTTCTATAGCGAAAGTTTTCTATTAAAAACTTATTGATAACGAAAAAAAAAAATTTCAGCTTCTAAATATTACCTGTGCTGCATTAAGTATGGTCGTCCTTGCCTCTCAATTCTTTTCTTTCCTTTATGTAGAAAAAACAAAATGTTATATTCTTTCCAATAAAAAAATAATGCAAAAAAGATGCTCAAAATTATAATCCGAGTTAAGCAAATTAACAGCAAAAGAAAAGAATTAAAATGAAACCTCAACAACAAATTTTATAATTACAGAAAAATATACAACAAAGAAGAATAATTATATATCTTTAAAAAAAATTAACTAAGTTCAAGTCACACATTGGGGTCTTATTTGTATTAATAAAAACACTTACACTCCTTTATGTTGTTTATTTGCACTTTCTTGCGCAACAACAGAAGAAAACTAAATAACAACAATGAGTGAAGCGCAAAGAGCTAAAAAAATAAACTTGAGCAAACTAAAGTTTAGTTTTTAAGTAAAACTTTTGTATCGTAAGAAAGTAAGGCAACAGCAACAACAATAATAATAACATTTGAACAATTTTCTCAAGTATTTTTCTTTAAGCCGGAAACAGAAAGTATTGGTGCTGGTATGTTTTGAAGAAAAGAACAACACTCGAACTTAACTAATACAACAAAGCAATTTACTCGTACTTTAATTTGTTTTTTACGCAACATGGGAAAATATTAGTAACTTAATGTTGCTAACTCTGTTACTTCTTTGGCTGTTGTTGGTTGTTGGCTACATCGCTTACGTACATAAGCATGGGTCTTGAGTCTTCATATTATTGTGTTTTCTCAAAAAGTTTCTCTAAGAAAAATCTAAACAAAAACTATAAATTCAAATTTTCTGTTATGGAAACTTTATTTTATGGTTACTAGCAGCACATTGGGTAAACAACACAGCAAAAATATACAGACATACAAACGAGCATATAAAGAAATAAATGAAATATTAATACATTCAAGGGAAAAAGGACTAAGATAAATTCAAGCAACCAAAAACTGTAATAAAAACTTTAAAATAAACATGACAACAACAATAAGAAAATAAGGGAAACTTTAAACCACAAATAGAGTTCAATTTGTAGGATGCCGTACAAAAACTTAAACCAAAACAAGTGACCTTTTAAGTGTACAATAAATTAAAATATGTTTCATATACCAGAGAGGTCTTTTAATTGCAAAAAGATTTTTTAATAGAAAGTTTTGCAATTCGTAACTTTACTTTTTCTAACTCGTTTCAAAAACTGAAGCTTAGTTCATAAATTATCTACTCGTTCATATTGAAGGAATTTGTAAAACCATCTAAAATAAATAAATTAAATAAAATTTCTATTTTTTGCTTCTAATATTATAAGTTAGAAAAATTCTATCAATAAAATTAAATGTTATATAAAACAGATTTAACAGATTTAAAAAAAGGATAATGTTGAAAAATATTGTATTTTTTTATATACTACAACACAGTTTGCGAAAAGCACGACAAACTTAAATTGTCGTTTCATTTAATTAGAAGCCAGCTAAAAAAAAGTTCTTTATGCTGGTCATATGCTTACATCAATGCATTCGAAAATTAAGGATATATATTTTTTTTTATATATATTTCATATTATTTGGGAATATTAATTTTTTTTCTTAATATCGATTACTTATTTGGCTAGAAATTAACTTGACTTGCTATCTTTCCAAATAAATGGATATAAATGCACCATAGCGTATGCTTAGTATAGTCGTACATTAAGTAGTTCAATATTAATCGTACGATTCCATGTACATGTCTGTTTATTCGACCACTTACGAGTATCAATTTTTAGCAGTGATGCCAACTCTTGCAACATCAAAAGCACTGTGAGCCCATGTAAATAGCGTAAAAAAGGGTAAAAATAAAAAAAATTTCGGGTACAAAAGCACTAACATAATTTTGTTTTGGGTCTAGTGGATTAAAAGACAGATATATTGCTTTTTCATGACTTTTTGTATGACTTTGTCGGAGTAAATCGCTTTATCGAACTTTTATTTCACAATTACAACAAATAAAATATGCTTTTAGTTTATCTTTTGCTGTTCTAAGCCACGTTTTAAAAGCTGGATCATTTTCCAAAGCTTTTCTATATAAGTATTTGTTTTTCGATCTAAGGGAAAGCCATTGTTAGACGATGAACTTTAGCACATATCAACTTTAACATCAATGAAAAACTTACTTTTAATAACTGTGCAGCTTGATAATAACCAAGGCACTTTCTTGCTTAAATTTGCATAAAAAACAAATCAAAGGATATGTACTAATATTGAAAGTAAGATTACTGCTAAACAAATAAATCATAAAAATTTCTGATCGAATTTAAAAAAAAAGATGCTTGAGAAATTACAGAATTCAAACTCTTAACAGTTTGCTAGTACTAATCAAAATATAGATGCAAATTATACGCAGTTGGTTAAAAAAGTATTAGGTGTGTTTAAAGAATAGTAGGAAAATGGTTCAGTGTCAAAAATGTTGATTATTTAAAACGCACCTAAAAGCACTGAGAGAAATTCTTGAAAGCACTATAAATACCCGCTTTTTAAAAACGGGTATTTAACAAAATTTCGGGTATTTATTAAGTTAAAAAGCACCAAAAAATACCCGAAAAGCACCAAAATGGCAACGCTGATTTTTAGTATTCGCGAATACGAATATTTGAAACAATAAATGATAGTTATGAAATATAATATTCGTTTGTTTTCTAAGAAGATTATTATCTTGCGTCAAAGATAAATGGCTTTCTTTCTTTGAATAAAAATTATTATAAATTAATATATTTTTGTACATTTTATTAGAGATGTGCGCGTGAGTAAATTTACGCTCACGATCACGCACGATCACGAACCATAAATATTTTTCACGCACGCGCAGGCACGGCATGATTTAAAACTTTCACGATCACGCACGCTCACGAACGCAATATGTTTAATCACGTACTTTCACGCACGACGGGAATAATTTTGCACGCACGCTCTCGATGAAATACAAATTTTGCAATAAAAGATTTAGCATATGCTAAACAATTTTATTTATTAATTAATTTTTTTATTTACTTCACGATCATTAATTAAATTAAAAAAAAAATTCAGGAAATGCCCGAAAAATTAGCAATACAGGGGATAAACTAAATATAAAAAATCTAGCACTGTCTGCCAAGGTAGGTTATTTACTCGTAAATTTATTACTTATATGGAAAGGAATTGAAAAGGAATACTAGTGTTGTTAGGTTTAGGTTAACGCAAGATTTCCAAAGGTGTATGTATGTATGTTGATGAATGTCTGCATTTGTAACGGGGATTTTAATGTATGAAGCCAACAATTACACATACATATGTACATATGTATGTATGAATGGATGTAATTTTAGCAAAGAAAAAAAAATTCAAAAGAAGAAAAAGCTTAACATAGAGAACTATTTTAAGTGCGTGAAAATTGTATTAAAATATCAAGCACGATCACGCACGGTATTATATTTTTGAATCACGATCACGCATGCACGCGTGATTTTTTCAATTTGTAATCACGAATCACGTGACTCACGCGTGACACGAAAAATTCACGACATTTGCACATCTCTACTTTTTATGTACTTTGTTAAACTTTTTGTATGTTTTTTTTTTTTTTTTTGAGAAAATGTATGTGCAAATTAATCGAGAAATAGTCGCTTGGATTTGGCGAATACGAATCCGAATATCTTAAAATAGGCGAATAGTTGAATAATCGAATACGAATACGAGTATTTGTAACATCACTAGTCCATAAATTAGTTCAATATTAATCATACGACTCCATAGAAATCTTTTTATATTCCATATTTCTATTTCCTTAAGCAAAACTTTTGTTGCACACACACAGTTTGCTTCTTTATTTTCGTTTTATAAAATATTTGTACAATTTAAGCACAAATCTTTTATCTCTTCTTAATTTTTCCTATTTTCTAATATAAACAGCTCCCTTGACACGTTCAATTATACATTTGCTTTTATTTTATATCTTCCCTTCACCACCACCACTATTACTAACACTGCCATTATGTTTAAATTAAAAACATCAAGTTATTCGAAAATTTTCGATAATAATCATTAAGTTAAGTTGCTGCTGAGATATTTAATCTTTCTATGGATAATATTAACAATATCCCGCAACGCATGTAAATTACTTTAATTATACAATTGGGGCTAAATTTCTAACAACACCAGCAAAATCAAGAACATGAGACACAAATGTTTCACGATGTAAATGAGAGAGAATGGAGAAATTTGGAGATAAAGTACAAGACAATTAGTTCATGTTACACTACAAGCATCAGAACAAGTACCAAATCTTATAGCAGGACATTTCATTAACCATTAAATGAGACGAAAGCGGGGCTTCTTCATAAATGATTGTTCCTAAGAGGAAATTTGTTGTACGTGGAGTGTTTATGTTTTGGTGTACGTGTGCTTGTGCGTGTGTCTTAACTACTTTCTATCAAGGTTGTTAATTTATACAATAATAGTTGTTTTAGATATTTTTACATTTTACAAGTAGAGTTTGTTTCAGTTCAAGTATATACGTGTGTGTACGTTTATATGGAAACTAAAATGAATGAAATAAGTTAAACCATCAAAAATCATATGGGCTACTTAAGGGAATTTCATGAGGATTTTATTTTACAACTCTAAATTTTAAAAATCTGCTAAGTTTATGTATTTTCTATGCTTTCTATCACATTCAATTTTTAGAATTGTTTAAATTTATTATGTTGTAACAGTTATATTGTCCAATATTTGAGCATTATAGATATTAAATAAATAAAAAAAAAACTTAGCAGTTGCCCTGCTTTGCGTTTGATAAGATGCAATTATTTTTCTTATTACCAATCACACAAACTTCCATTCGCACATTTTATTTTTGTGCGTAAGATTGACTATTTAATTAAAAAAAACTCATAGCATCACATATTTATGAGAAAAAGTCGAAAAATATTTGATTTAAAATTTGGAAATTTAAATTATGAACAAACATTATTGAAAAATCGGTCTAATACACCATAAAAATAGGAAACTAGTAAATTTCCGAACCCTTAATGTGAAAAAAATCTGCTGATAATCTTTCAACGCACTATGTAAAGTTAATTAAAGATAAAGGATATTCAACTACTTAATTGCTGCAGTCGTGATTGATAGTGAGATGTAAGTAGACAACCACTCTAATGAGATAAGATCATCATGATGGGACTTTAACCTTCCGTGCAGTCAAAAATTTTTTTGTCAGTTCAATTATTGCAAATAATATAAAAATTTATTTAATTTAAAAATTCAATTATATGAAATTAAGCCAGAATAAATGAAAATTCCTTTAAATTAAACACCATACAAACAGTTGGACTAAAAATTGATAATTTTGAATAACAATTTTTGGACTTGCAATATGATGAAAAATCCTTTATAAAGGGTTTTAAAATAGGTACTTGATAACTTTGAATTTAATTTGTGAACTGTTTCAATTATTACTTTCCTTTTTTTCAGTAAACTTAACATTTTCATCATGATTAAGTACACGAACGAACAACGTATGCAAACTATAAACTGAAATTTAGAGTCGGTGATCGCATTTTCAAGAGCGTTAACTCCAATTTTTGGTCGACATTTTCGCTCTAGTAAACAAGTTTAGTGCAAAAATTTGAGTATAAATATTCATTGTGTGATGCTGCCGTGCTGTGATCGAACTGAACCATTCCTCTATTAACTGTCTTAGTGCCTTTAAGAACTCAAAATTTCACAGTATCTTTATTAAATAAACCACTTAAGTTTTATGTTTCAACTGAAGTTGAAATATTTAAAAACCTCCCATATCGCACGTGTCGCTTCAGCTTATTTGTTTTCACTCTAAACGAAAACAACTTCGATGTTACAACAGTAAAGTGTACAAATTACTTTGTTGATGCCTTCTGTTTTTTTTTTAATTTATTGTTATAATTTGTTTTATGTTTGAGTTTAATTTTTTACAATTTTTTTTTTTTTTAATAATATTTCAAATTAGACAGTGAATTGTATGAAAAAAAGCCCCATAAAGTTTGTAAGTTAAACTTTTAAGTTAAACACGGAGTTTTAAAAGTAGACATTAATTGTAAAAATGTAAAATTTAGATTTGATTTCTTTATAACATTAAAACGTGGAAAAAAATTTATGTGTTCACATTTTAAATTTTAATAAATTGGTTTTGTTGTCAGACTCACAGGTGCAGTTGTTAGCGGCCAACATTCTACGGATGTATACTTTTACAAATGTTTAATTTGTTTAGTTTTTTCCACACTTTTTTATTGTAAATGAAAGCTGTTTAATGTTCTTAAATTTAAGTGTTTTGTGATTAAAAGTTGTAAATGTTGTATTTTTATAAAGCCAATAAATTTAGTCTTCTTTAAGGCGGAAAGATCATAAAATTGGCAAACCTAATAAATGTTTTCTGTTTCTGTTGACGCAAGTTGGAGGATTAGAAAAAATTTGTTGTCTTTATTTTATTTGGTAGTAAAACATTTCATAAAGTAAATTCTGAATTTTGTGGCCAGAAGCTGACTGAGAAAATCTGATAAATAGTTAAAAAAAAGCAAATGAAAAATAATGCCAACTACGAGTATCTTCGATTTGCTATTTTATTTTGCTTTAACAGATATTGTACTTTGCATTTAACGAATTGATGTATTGCTTAGCCAGCTACTGCGTAAATAAAATTAAGGACAAAATTTATAGACAGAACCCAATTGTAGCACAGCAAAGCACTTTTATGTTTAACTAGCTGATCCCGGTGTACTTCGCTACCCCCCTCGTTATGAAATAAAATTAAAAGTATTTATATATCCTATTGTGACGATCGGTCCAGTAGTTAAGACTATATTACGATTTTTAATTTTAATAAAAAGGAGCGTGGTCCCATCCACTTTTCTCCCGGTACGTATTCCAAATTATGGCAATACCATATGTACCAAATATCATCGACGTAGGTCAAAAAATGCCCAAAATATGGCGATTTCAATTTTTGAGTTATATGGGAGCTGCCACGCCCACTTGTCCGATAACGCCCATTTTTGTCCTGATTACTCACATTAGTAACATATGAACTATTGCAATGTTTCAAAACTCTTGCTATCACAATAGTCAAGATATATGATGTTATTCAATTTATGTGGGAGGGGCTACGCCCACTTGAAATATTAAAAGCCTAAAACCATCCTCTATAAATTCCCTTTTGAATGACACCAGTTTGGGTCAAATCGGTTGGATAGTTTCCGAGTCTATAGCGAACATGGGTACAAACATTTTTTGTATTTTATATATATAGATTTAATAAACAAAAACAACACTAATTATATACACATTCACATGCGTGTACATGTGCTTCTTGTAAATATAGAAACGAGATAAATTGCTTCAGATAAAAAATAAATATAAATTATTATACAAAAACAAGTTATTAATATACCATGAAGCTAATTTGGAAACAACAGAGATTCCCACATTAATTGATCTAATGGATCATACGCCTATTGTCATCCTGTACAAGTTTGTACTTTGAGTTTATTTTTTTGGCAAATTTTTTATGTATTTTTATTTACGAAATGAAGTACTTCTTATTATTAAACGAAAATGAAGATTCAAATTAACAGAAAAAAAAATTAGCACTGGCCAAAGTGTTTTAAATCAACTCAACAGTATAGTGCTGCCAGCATGAAATGAATTCACAAGTAATATCCTATTAAAAATAAAGCAAAAACTTTTGGGAACCACTAGAGCTCATTTAACACCTGACATGTGAGTTGATGGATTAAACTTGTTTATTTTTTTTTTTTTTATTTCTAGTTTATAACATTAGTATAATTAGAAAGTTAATAAAATATGATAAATAGATGTATTTGCTTGTTTCTTTTTTTATAAAATATGTTTTTATCAAAGAAATTATTCCATTAATGTTTATGATTATCTTCTTGATGTAGTATAATTATTTGGTGTGTAGTTTATGTATATATGTTCAAAAAACAAGTGCCACTCGACAAAGTAATTACATTTTAATAAACATTTAACAATACAATATTGAATTACAAAAAGCAGAAAAATAAACATGTTAAAATTATTGAATACGTACTCAGAAATATGCTCATGTTTGTACAAGCAATATAGCGAACATAAAAATATATTGAAAACAATACAAATGTCCTCAGTAACACAACAAGCTGCTATTAAATTTCAAGTACGTACAAGACACAACAAGACAACAATATGAAAAAAAAAAATTAACTAAAATTGGATAAACAAATATTTGTATTTGTTAAACAAAAGCAATACGAAATACATTTACTTTGTTATCAAATTTAATGGACACAGGACATCCACTCTGAAATACATGCACACATACCCAAGCTTACTCACTCTCATACAGTGTTAAGTTGACTTAAACACACAAACTAGTTAGTTGGTTGTCATCTATTTAATAGCACCAGAAAACCAACACTATCACTATGCAACCACTTTAATCAATATAAGACACTAATACAATGACAACAATGACAATATAATTTTTGCAAATGTATTTATTTATTATGTGTGAGCAGGGGAAAAATTAGTATTACGATTTTATCTCTGCTATAGAATTTTAAACATACCACTTGAACACCCACACTCACTCACTCTTGCTTGTCTTCGTTAGCAACCATAAAAATATTTATAGAAAAATTGCAAACTAACATTTTACCATATTCATGTATTTCCATTCACACTATCAGCATGAAAACTGAACACACACACATAATACACACACACACACACTTACAAAATATGCTTTCAATATAGATATAAAAATTGTTTTTATCAACAATAAACATGAGTTTTATTTTTAAAAAGAATATCAAAATAGCATTGGAAATAATGGTATTTGAAATTAATGGAAACCATTGATTTATTACAGCAACACAATCTTAATTCTTTTGAAAAATTTATTGAAAGAGATTAGAAATTGTTGAAACAACAACATGTTATTTAACATAAAACAATATTTCTACTCATATCAAATCAGTAATAAACTCTCATATAACTATCGCATGTCATAAAATTTACGATATGAAAACCTGGAAGTGTTTGTTATTAAAAGCAAAATATTTTTATATACACAATTTAACAAAAACAACATTAATTGAACACCAACAATAATAAAAACAACGAAGAGCTATTAATACATTAAAACTCTATTACATCTACTTAAACTAGAACAGCAACAGCAATTGTGTCGATAGTTCATGTTAAATTAATGCACAGTTGCAATATCCTTATTTTGTTTGACTTGAGTACCTGTATGACGTCAACTGATATAATTAAGCATGTATGCACGTACTTCAGTGTGTTGTTTGTCTAATAATGGGTGTTATTTTTTGTGTATTATTAAAAGTGTGTTATTGTTTTTTTTTTTTTTGCTTTTTCAAAGTAATTTCAATACACGAAGCTCGTCATTTACTTAACAATTTACAATTTATTCTACGGCATGTCCTTTGCCTTTGACATACATTTTTTGTTAGGTTAGCTGTAGAGTGTGCTAGAAAGTAACATGGTAAAGTAACATCGTAGAATATAAAAAAATAATATTTTCAATGAGTGATTCTAGTAAAGGACATCGAAAGAATATAAAAATCTGTGGAGCTAAAGATACCGCGTTATTTACACATTTATAACGAAGCGGGAAAGAAAATGTTTTAATGATTAAATATGTTCTTATCACTTTTATATAAAACACAAAAACGAAAAATATTTTTGTAGATTAGTTTAAATCTTTATCGCTTCGATGTTTGGGAGTTTTTGTCCCTTCTTACACGAAATGGCAAAAACTTCACTCCAACCGCAATGAAATGGCTAGAAGTTCCATAATTAATCATTAAATATTTCCCAAGCCGGGATATTATAAAACCTGTTCTTATTAAATGATAATGAAGGCTGAAGTGGTTAGCCCGAGGGCAGGTATTAATTTAAAGCTTTCATTCGTGTTCATTCAGTAAGATACCAAACCTGTCGAGAGTATAGAACATCAAGCAAAATAATTTTCAAATGGAGTATTGCGGATAGAGTAGATTTTAACGCCCGTATGACCCAATGTGCTTTACTAACGCACAGGCGAGTGACGGAACATGCTACTCCATCTGTAATCATGGATAGTATCGGTATTGGGGAATCAAAAGCTCGTCATGTTCGTAAGATGTTCGTTGGACTCATCACATTTTTCATGCTGTAAAAGAAGCATTCAAGTGTCTCGGTTTCCTACGATGGTGTAAGACATACTTTATTCTATCTAAACTCCTTGATATTTATACCACCTATATTCATATGTAATACCAATCTTATGGGCCGATGCTTCAAAGTACATTTTGAAATTACTCAACAGCTTACTGAAGAGGGCAAAGAAACTTAACGGTGAGAGAAGGGTAGTCAACTCCATTGACTCACTAGAGCCTCGTCGCAATGTAGTGTATATTTCACTGTTTTCTTGTTACTCTAAAACGGTATGTGTTCTAATGAAATCTAGAAACTTGTTCTTGAAACCCGATATTTTTTATGTACAACACGTTCTCCACCGTTTGTGGTCGATATATCTGTAAATCGCACTACGGCTTACAGAGAAAGTTCGTAGTTTATCCGAAACGTTGGTATGTGTAATAAACTCCACGCAGAGGTCTTTCCATGTCACCTTTAGTATGGTAAAGTTCAAATCGAATGTTCACAAGCACAACTTCCTTTATCTTCCTTCCTCTAACCAATTATGATGCCTAGTTCTGGCACAATGCTGGTCCTAGCAAAGACAAAAACCTGACGGCTTACAATTGGATGCGGGCATCTATTTGAAAGCCAAACTGATTTATTTATTTTACCTTGAAAAACCCATTATTAATTTAAGGACATTTTAGGAATATTCAGACTAAAATTTTCATTTCAAAGTAATATTAAAATACTAAAATTTATTAAGTACGATTTTTTTTGTGTGTACTTCCTTTAAAAATTTTCTTTCTAATAAAATTGAAAAATTAACTTAAGCGAAATTAAGCTAGAAATTTTTTTAATTTTTTATCACGTCATAGTTTTGAAGAACTTGCTCATTCGCTCTGAATTCTTAATTATAGAGGGACTAGAAATGCGATGAATTATCCTTAAGAAATGTGTGTAAATTATTTAGTTAAATCAATTAATGTAAAATCTTTTATTTTTAAAGCTTTCATACTGCCACATAAAGCTGGCTGACAAAACTATGTAGACAGCATCAAATATTGCTTCCACATACATTTAAACTATCTCATATATTTTATATTTATAGAGATTAAATTCTAGATGAATTGATACTGGTTCGAATATACTTGAACACATATTAAATGTATTATGAAGATAAATATCTAACCCAAATATAAAGTAAAACCAAATTTACAAAAACAAAAATGCAAACTAAAACATCTACTCGTTTCTATTGAATTTACATCAATACAATACTCGTAGTATTAATGATGAATGCATGCAGTAAAATATTTACGAATATATAAATTTTTGTACACATATTTGACTGTGTGTTTATTTAAAATTATATTTGTAGATATTTGCAACATGACACACTTGGATTAGTAGTTATTGTAATTTTGTATAACTTTTCGATTTGTGTAGGGGAGAAGTCTAAAAGTATGATAATGATTAAATGCACACATTTAAGTATGAAGCCAAATATATTCAAACACATACGAATCATATTATGCCAGAACAGTTTACAAGTGTTATAAGTACGTACACATATACATTGCGAAGGATATGAATGATACAATACAATAATAAGGACATAAGCCAAACACGTTGTAGATTGATTTGAAAGACTGGTGCAAGTCAAATTTTATTTTAAAACTAGATGAACTCAGTGTGCTTCGCTACCCCCTCGTTATAGTCAAGAATTTATTATTCCGTAAGAATATCCTATTGTGAAAATTTAATGACGATCGGTCTAGCAGTTAAGACTATATTACGATTTTTAATTTTCCTAAAAAGGGGCGTGGTCCCACCCACTATTCTCCTGGCACGTATTCCAAATTATGCCAATACTAAATGTACCAAATATCATCGACGTAGGTCAAAAAATGCCCAAAATATGGCGATTAAAATTTTTGGGTTACATGGGCGGTGCCACGCCTCTTTGTCCAATCAAACCTTCATATAACTTATTATTCCTTCCAGAGTCACAGTAACATGCTGTGAAAATTTCAGGAAGATCGGTCCAAGGGTTTGATTTTCCTAAAAAGGGGCGTGGTCCCACCTACTTTCTTCCAGGTACATATTCCAAATTATGCCAATACCATATGTACAAAATATCATCGACGTAGGTAAAAAAAATGGCCAAAATATGGCGATTTAAATTTTTGGGTTACGTGGGCGGTGCCACGCCTCTTTGTCCAATCAAAACTTCATATAGCCTATTATTCCTTCCAGAGTCACAGTAACATGCTGTAAAAATTTCAGGAAGAAAAATGAATATATGTATGTGTATGTCATTGGTGGTGCAATATGAAATTTGGATTTTGCCATGCCCCTCCGCCCGCAGACCGAAAATCAAAAATTAGACTTCACAGTGTCACCCGTCTGAATATTCTGAAGATTCCCTGAAAATTTCATCATTTGGAGTCAATACGTTACATACTCGTACATACATACACACATTCATTTTTAAATATATAGTAGATTCTTTTTCCTTTTTGAGTTGCTTGCTACACAAAAGCTGATAGTTGTTAATGTTTCTAAAATAAATTTAACCAATTCGGATAATAAATAAATAAACTGATCGCCTGGGGCTGATTTTATTATCTGCTCTTGTATCAATGTTTTCGGTGTTGTATTTCTAATGCATTTAAAATTCTTATTTTAGTACAACAATATGTTGTTTAAACTTGGTATAGATTACACGCACACACATATAAAATCTAACTTTCGAACAGTCATGAGTTATTTTTTACGTTCTTACTACACTCTGTTAAAATAATAAAAATGGGGTTTTTTTTGCACGACAAGAGCACTACAGCCCCACCACCACTACTTTGTTTTAATAGCCTTTTCTGTATTTGAATTGAAGCCCAGGTAGAGAGAAAAATAGAAATAAAAATAAATTAAGATAAAATCAGGTCACATCATAGCCACCCGTAAACACTCCACAACACTACTTCAATTTCTATGCAGTTATTTTTTTTTTCGATTTTATTTTAAATAAATTTTTCAGCCTGCTGTACGCTGCTCCCACGTTGCTGTGAATGTGAGAATTTGCTAAACAATAAAAAAATATACATAAATGTCAACAGGAATAAAAAGGTAAATGAACATTTTTTATGGAGTGAACACATAATTGACATGACAATTTCTAACATCCGGAAGATATCACCTTAGCCATAACAAAATAGTAACGGTAGTTGATGAAAATCACACAATACATTGATAATGGATGCGTCGATACGTATACAACGGACACACGGCTCAATGAAAAATGGCTCCAAATAGAAAATGGCCTCAAACCGAAAATGAATAATCGCAACCAAATTTCTTTATTGAAAACAACAACACGAACTTTGGGACATTTTTAATTGTTTTATTTTTAAATTTATGGGCATTTTTCCTAAGCTTTAGGCATATTTTTAATTTTTGAGTTTAACGCCATATTTTAATATTTTCTTAAGTAGGAAATAATAGCCCCAATAAAAAATGGCCCCAAACATAAAACTTATGGTGTTTTCTTTTCTACACACAAAATGGCACCTTATTGAAAGGTACATATATAAAATGTCTTGCCAACCTTGTAATAATGCAGCTTGTATTTCACTAGAACTGAACACAACTTACGGGGCATAAAGTGCAATGCCTTCCACCATTAGTGAGGGCGATTTTTTTAGAATCAAACACACTGCCTTTTTAGAGAGCCAAAACATTTTTAAGAAACGAACACCAAAGTACATTTTCTGCATGGAGATATACCATTTTCTTGTAGAAAAGAAAACACCATTAAATATATGGTAAAAAAAATAAAAATAAAAAATTCGCCAGCTAGCATCAAATTAGTAGTGAAAAGTCTCGTATTATATTTGTATGTAATCACGTTCAACAGAGCTACCTAACAAGTAGTGAAAGGCATTTGCTCATGAATACTGACTAGGTTTAGTGGCTTTTACCGAAAACAACGTTTGTTCTATTCAGTCCTGTAGTTGAAGTCTAAAGTGACGTTTAGATATTAAATTTTTCCTTTAATGCTTGAAATATGTTAACAATGTTTTTTTAATATTTCTCTTATTATTAAATTTACAAACTTTAGCCTGTATATATATTAAAAAATATTAATAATAATAAAGCAGTTCGTAATAAATTTAAAATTACACTTAATATGCATATAAAAAATAAAACATTACACTGAAAGTTTTACAATAAAACCCAATAACAAAAAATAATATTTAGATAAGTTTTCCTTTGTTTGGGCTATTTTCGATTTGTGGCCTTTTTTTAATTTAAGGCTTAATTACCTAAACTTTGGGCGCTACTCTTTATTTTTGAGTTTGGGGTCATTTTTCATTTTTTCCTCAAGCAGGAAAAATGTCCCCAAAATGTTTATTATTAAAAGCAACAAAACATAATTTGGGGACTATTTTGACTATTTGGAACCATTTAAAATTATTCGGGCCATTTTTAATTTATTTTCTATAGTAGGTCCCAAAATTATTTTTTCTTATTTTCAATGTAAAAATTTTGAGGGCATTTTTAATTTTTGGTCTTGGGTGCCATTCTTAATTTTTGAGTTGGGGCCATTTTTCTTACTTGAAGAAATAATGAAAAATTGCCGTAAATTTTTTAAATGAAAACATCAATACGAACTTTGGGGGCATTTTTTTCTATTTTTTGGCCCATTTCTGATTTTTTAACTTTAAATTTGAGGCTATATTTTCTTAACTTTGTGGCCATTTTTCATATATGAGTTTGGGGACATTTTTCGTTATTTCCTCAAGCATAATAAATGCCACCAAAATTTGTACATAAAAATCTACGAAATATAATTTTGGGACCATTTTGCCTATTTTGAGGGCATTTATAATATTTGTAGCAATTTTTAATTTTATTTAATTTGTAGCCATTTTTTATTTGTGGTTTTGCGGCCATTTTTCATTTGTGAATTTAGTCCTGAACTAATTTTATCACTGGAGAAGTTTTCGATTCGCATCGATTCGAATTAATTGAATATTTATTTTTATATTTTTTTATTTTTGTATATGAGACACAGAATTCAGTCCAAATAAATTAAGAATATAAGAGCAGTTTTTATGGTATAGCGACCTAATATTTTCTGTTCAATATAATATCGGATATGACCATAATCTAGCCCTCGGCAGAAACATATATATTATTACATTTTTCACTTGTATGAGTTTTTCTGCAACTCTCTCTGTATCTCTATCAGTCTCTAACAACGAACTGAAAGAAATTTAACAACAAAGAAACCATTAGATAAAAATCGCAATTTCCCATGTTACAGTAAAATTTTAAAATGTGTTGGTTGTCGTGTGCTATAAGAAAATTGCATGTGTTGTCTTATTATTTTCTTAATAGTTTCTCTGCTAATTTCATTAAGGCTATTCACGGTTACATGTTAAATATTCTTAAAAAAAATTTTTGGGATAAAATTAAAGATGGTCCAAAAAACTTGCAGTTACTTAAAATAGTTAATTAAAGACATTAGATTATAGGTTTTACTGAAATACAAAGACTTCAAATATAACAGCACTAGAGCCACTGTTTCACTTTCAGAATGAATGTTAAAATTTTTCTTTCTAATTTTGCTCACCGGGGGCATCTTCATTTAGTATTCAATATCCGTTTCCGCATCGCAACCCTCAAACATTATTATTGCTACAAATACCAACAGCCCGGTAGGAGTTTTAAATCAGCAATTACAATAACGAAACACTACAATTTCAAATCCAAGAATAAAAAAGTAGCAGGAAAAATAAAGAATAAAAATGGCATTGGAAATATGACGGTATTTACTAATACATACATAAATACATGCTTTGAACTTTGACAATTTCTTTTAGCCACTTGTTTTGCCATATAAAGAATTCAGCAGCAGAAGACGGCAAATGAAACGTATTGGAGCCAGAATATAGACACACAAACCAATAAAGGAAAAATATACTTAAAGACTGAATGAAGATTAATTTGTACAATTTATCTCAATATCTCTTGTTCTATGTTTTCTGTCTCTCTATACAATAGAGTGCAGGGCTAAAGAAATTTTTTACTAATGTATCTGTTGTTTGTTATTGTTTTTGTTTATGGATTTTCTTTTAAAAACTTTGCAAGATTTTAAAACTAAACTGAACTAATGAAAGGTTATTTAAGCAAGACATAACAACAACACCAACAAGGACAACTAGGACAACTACAAACAAGTAATAATGGTACTAATCTTTAGGACAATTCAAATGCATCAATACTGGCAAATGATCCAAATGTGTAGAACCAGTGGGGGAATATGAATTGAATCTGAAAGTTTTTTTTTTTTTTTTTTTTTGAGAACAAAAACTAAAGGAGAAATAATGAAAAACTAATGTAGCTTTAGTAAAAGATATTAAAGGAATTGTTTGTTATTTTATTTCTGCTGTTAAGGACAGACAACTTAAGAAATAAGTAAAATAAATAAAAAGAGTGAAAACATCTTGTTGGTGTTGTTTATAAAATTTAAGGATTATGTGCATTAATAAAACTTATTTGGACAAGTAAGCCAACAAGAGTTCAATAATTAAATTAGCCGTATCCTTGATATATTTGAAACAGTAAAAAAAGATAAGCAGGGGTATAAACTTTCTCTTGAAATAATTGAGATAAATTTAAATAAATCTTGGTTTTGATCTATAAAAATTTGTAACGATGGTGAAATACTCATGTAACAACAGCTCTGATGATGAGATGGTGATTGTTCTCGAACAGATTTCTTTCTCATGATGGTGAATCATACTGAAAACGTTTATAAAATATTCAAATTATCCTGATGAAATCTAGTTTTCTTGCGATATTTTAGTATTGCAAATAATCACAATATTAATATTAAACACAGACTTAAGTTAAGGTGGGAGCTTTGGTGATTTTGTACTTATAGCTGGTATAATCTTATGACAAGTATATTTGTGAGAAATTTTAGCCAGATGAATCACAAATAAAAATAGCCTTCTGCTCCTTTTTAAAGGAATGTGTTATTTGAGTCTTCCGACGAAATTTTAGAGGATTAAAATGTCACACAAAATTATTCCACGTACCCCTACCGTAAGAATTTCCAGATTACCTGAAGCGCTCTGCCAGTATCAGTGGTCAGAACATTGTTAATGTATATATTTTTCTGTAAGACAAGACGCGTACTTATGCCATGTATTGTGCTAGAACTTTGGAGGAAGAGAGTGTAGAGAGCTTAGACGATGACATGTAGAAGAAAGCTTAATTATTTTGTGATGGCGACGAATTTCGGTACATTTTAGATACGTACTTTTGTTTTTTTTACTAATATTTTTTTGTTTGAGGCTAGGAATTTACTTCTGAAAATTAAAATGAATATGAGTGGTAAATTATAATTATTTTTTTAATAGGCATTGATTTTTGTATTACAAATTGAAAAAAATAAATAGACCTAGATAAGAAAATTTGATTAACGTCAGGAAACTCAATAGAAGAAGGTTGTTTAAAGACAAAGAAAAATATATATATAAATAATTATCATTTCAATACTGAAGGAATAAAATTAATTAGGATTCACAATCGTGGTATCCTTTCTATCAAGATTTTTTTTTGGATTTTTACTATTAATTAAGGAATTGGCTGTACGACTAAATCAAGTTGGTTTTTTTTATCATTTATATCGTGGGGAGATCCTGCGGGGGACATTGTTAAGGAACCTTTTCACCATTCTGACATATCATCAAATTTACCAATTTTATTTGCAAGGACTAATTGCTAAGGCAATTACAAGAAGAAAGAAGAAACTTTAAACCATAAATTTTTGGTTAAGATCTTCCATTAAATTTTTTTGTTTTCTCAATTAAATTTTTTTTTGCGACTAAATTTTTTTTATAGATTTAATATAATTTTTTTATTTAAAGTTTTTTTTTGTTGTTCGCGTGTAAAGTTAAACGTTATAAATGTTTATTTTTTTTATATTGTAAATCTTTTCGTAAAATGGTCATCTAACTATTTACATACCTTTAATTTTGTTTTTGTTTTGTTGTGAAATTTTTTTTTGTTCCACCATAATTAATCAAAATCAAATCAAACTTACACTGAGGTAAATTATTTACCACACCAATGCAGCTAAATTAAATTATACTTCTTCAGCATAAATAACAACGCATGAAATCTCAACGGTCTTCCGGCGCCTGTGGACAACGTTGGATTTAAGAAATAAGTAAGTTTTCTTACATATGTATAATATTAATATTTAATTGCTGTAAACATCATTACACAGTAAATAATTTTCATTTATAAAAAAAAAAAAAAAAAAAAAATTTTTTTTTTCAATAAATTTTCCTTCTTATAATGGTCATCAATTTATTAACAAAAACAAACTAAATATCGATACTAAAATTTTTTTATAACATATTCTTAACTTAACCCTAATTTCGTTAATTTTAATAAATTTTATTATAACGTTTGCAATAATGAACTGAACTTTATTTTTTTTTTGATACGAAAAGTGAAATTTAAGTATGGGGTAAATAAATGCTGATTTAGTAACAAATCGGGCTGATATTACTATTTTATCTTTATCAGCATGGAGGGAGGGTTTGTGTGTTTATGTGTCCAATTCCATCTAAGGCCATATACTTACATATACGTCCATATGTAAATGTATACATAACATCAAATATTTTTTTTCTAATTCAATTATTCTTATAAGTCACCATTTTTATTTATACCATATACTACCTAAAATTTTAAGTCTTTTGTGACGATTTACATATAAGATAATTGGGAACACAAAATAACCACACCCATCGACGAGCACAGCCGGATTACTAGGTAGTCAGTTTCCACCGAAGTTCATCAATGAAAAGAAATCGTTACAATTTTACAGCTCTGCTATTGCGCATTTTTGTTAATTTTTAGCGTAGTTTCAGCGCCTCTGGTATTAAGTAGACCCATTAAATTTCTAAAGCTTTATGAGCAGTCATTTTATAACTTTTTATAATTCGCCGAGGCTGTATTTTATGATAGCCACTGTTATTTTTTACAGCTTTTAAAGTAATATAACTAAAATCCGGTGACATTTATTAAATTTTTTAATTTGTTTAGCTAAATGAACAAGCCTTTTATCTTATTAATATACTATTTTTCAATAATGCGATATTTCAACTATCAAACGATAATTTAAGTATTGTCACATCAAAGCACGCTGTTTCCGAAGGCCGCTACATTCCCTTACCAACTTATGTGCAGAGGACGCTTATTCGAATTTTTTGTATTATTTTTTTTATCAACCCTTAAACAACTCCAATTAGTTCAGCTTGAGGTCATTAAAAATACAAAAATTTTAGTTTATTATTGTTTATTTATTTCCCAATATTTCGATCAACATCGTTGATCATCATCAGGGGGTCTAAAAATATGTACATATACAACACATAACACCAAAAAATACTACAATTATTTTGATAATTTTCATTTTAAATATACAAATGTAAAGTTATAAGTAAAATTGTTTTATATTTACATTTTAAGCAATTTAATAAAGTTTTACTTCCACTCAGATTGTTTAGTAGTTAACAAATGGTTATTTCCCTATTTGTTTATCTATTTTAGTTTGATCTGTGTTTATTTATTGTATCTGTATTGTCTGTATATTTGTGCACATCTCTCTGTGTCAGCTTTATAGTTCAATATCTTACTTGTCGGTACATCTATAATGTGTAACATTTCAAGCATATATCTATTTCTGTAATTCTTCTCTTTTGTTAATATTTCAACTTTCTCAAAATTTGGCTTATGACCGGTTTCAGCACAGTGGGCCGCAAGTGCTGTTTTTTGTGACAAGGGTTTATTTAATGATTATTTTTTTTTTCAACATCATCAGTCATGCTTTAAATGGTATTATAAATGCCAAGGATTTTCTTCCATTAACTTTTAAAAACTGTTAATTTTGTAGAACACGAACAACCCTATTATTGTGAAAAAATATTATATATCTAGCTTTGTGAGGAGTTTTTAGCTTTTAAACAAAATAAAATTTTAAAATTTTGGCACTAATTAAGTTGTGAATTTTTTATTTGAACGGAGTGATGTTTAATCAAAGAAATTTTAATTTGTTAGGCTTAAGTTCGATTTCTCTAAATTTAAATTTTATTATTTTAATTAAAAAGAAAAATCTGGTAGCTCTTAAAACTTGAACAGACAAATAAATATTAGACTGCGCGGAGGGTTGTACTGACATCATTATGTTTCAAGACTAACCACAGTTTCATCATCAGAGTTGTCTACAGCTTAGACCTCACTGCCACCACGGCAGATGCAATCATACTAGTTAAAGATCCTCTATCATTGATTGAATCTGCTGAGTTACATCTAAGTTTATACACTACAGCTTTATTAGTTTTAATGGGTTGGAACTTTACTATACTTTTCAAAGCCTATTTTAGTACTAAAAGTACTAAATTTTAGTACTAATAAGTGCTAAATTTTAATTTTAATAAAATCACAGATAATTTTTTTCTGATAAAACATAAAATTTGAGCAATACTCTGTTACTGGAGTTCTCCACATTCACCAATCAGTGCGGGTATTCAGTGTATGGTGCAAATGGTTTTGGCGAAAGTGCAAATGCCAAATATTTTAGCTATTTTTTTAAATCTAACGGCAATTCTGCGTGTTATGCTGCTGGATTTGATCAAAATGTCCCGATATTTTGCACTTTCTGTTTTGCTAGGCCATTTGCACTGAATAGATTACGAGGTCCGCCACATCTGAGACGGGACGCCCTTGGGTCCGTTAATTCGGCCCCTTTGTGAATACCTCCAGTGTGAATTTCTAAAAGTGAATGTCTAACAATTGTGCGTTGTTTCAAATGACTTAATTTCATTAAATATTTCAATCTCTCATTTTTCAGAAACAAATCTTTTTCTTGCAACAGCTTGCTGCTATTGTTCTTATAATTTTTTTTTATAAAAAAAAAATAGCAAAAAGCTAATAATTTAAAAGTTGACAAGAAAGGAATCCAATTTTAGCTCCCTATTTTTTTCTAATCCTGGCAAATTGTAGAATTTACTAGCATGCGGCTTCTAAGTAATTAAACATTAAATGCCTAATTAAACTTCTATGAATGCGTGTTTGTTTTCCATAAAAACCACAAAATTTCTAAATTAATGCTCCAGTTTATGAATTAATCACTAAATTAAAAACTCAGTGTGTAGCAGCGAAGTAAGAGGCAAAATAAAAAAACCAAAAAAAAAAAAAAAAATTCAAACCACCATGAAAAGGCTTCGTGTGGTCATGCAGAAAATATAATTTTTCTTTTCTGTTTGTTTTGCTCCCATTAAAAACAGTTTTTCCTTGTTTTTTTTTAATTAATGGTGGTTTTTGGTTTTGCGGCTACAAAAAAAATTTGCCAAATATTACAGAGTTTATTCATAAATGTCCCCATATTTTACCGTTTAATCCTTTGTTTCTCTTTTTGATAATTTTTTTTTTGTTTGCTTGACACTGCAATTTTTATGTAATATTTTTCATTCCCTCTTTTTATTTAAATTTTTGTGTTGGTGGCGTTTTTGTAGAAATAAATGAAAAATAAACCAAAAAATAAATTATTTTACACACAAACACACAAGCAGGCAAACAGTTGCACTTTTGTCATACTAAAGTATTTCAATTACACAAAATATAAAAAAAAAAAATGGTACTAAAATTATTAAAAGGAGACATTAAAAATACGTATTTATATTCTACAAAATTGCCATTCATACATACATATTTTATTTTATATATAAAACCTGTATGGTAATGTCTGCTTATTCCGCAGATGACCGCATCAGGCGAACAAATAAATATATCTTTCAAATATGAATACAATTGCAAGCAATAAATCAAGAAAGAGCAGCCAGCCAGCCAGCCACAGCATTCAATTCTGCATAAAGTCGAATAGATTGTTATGCCTGAATATAACAAAAGAGTTTAGCCATGTGAGACAGTATAATTTTTCAATACATTTTTTTCTTTAAGTACTTTTTTTTTGGTACACTCTTACATTGATCCGAATTGTTGCCAATGCTCTTGCGTCATGGCACGTTACGTTATTTTTTTTTTTAAATATATTTTATGGTTATGCATTCATTCAAACTCACAAACAATAAATAAAATAAATTTCTCTAACATCCAGATGTAACATTTATTGTGTAATTCCGTTTTGATATTTTTGAGACTTTTTTAAATTTATGCAACAGGTGCAGAAAAAGTTTTTGGGGTTCCATGCAATTTTAGTCAATTAATAAAAATATTGTGAAATCTAATTGAATTTTGTAGTTAATTAAAATAACAGAAATTGTAAAGTTTATTTTGCAAAAAGATAAAAGAAAATAATCATCATTATCGGGAATAAGAGGCAAAAATTTTGTTAACGTGAAATATTTTCAATGAACAAATAATAATTTTTGCAAAAAGGAACACATTTCACGTGAAAGTTTCTCGTTGAGGGTGATTATGTTATTATTTATTGTATACGTAAACACTTAACAACAAAATAGGTGTTCTCAACAAATTTTTGCAACAATTTTTATAACAAGCGAAGCTTTTCAAACTTCGCACTTACATGAGTTTGATTTTAAATTGAGCTAAAATTCTACTCTTGACATTTTTTATACTAATGCAGCATAGGATGTTTTGCAAGTCGTAACACAAAACTGTTTTAATAATTTTTATAGGTGAGGTATTTTAGATGATTCACCTTCGCAAAATTTATAACAACATAAAAACCACTTGTCTAATTTTAATCCTTTTATAATTTTCATGTTTGTATGTATGCGTTAACTCTTGGCAAGTATTTAACTCATATTTTTTCTCAGGTGTAGTGTTGTTTCAACTGATTTTTATGTTACAAATTAAAATTACTTATACCGCAAATAGTTATTTTTATATAGAACTAGCCTAACCCGGTGTGCTTCGCTACCCCCTCGTTATAAAATAAAGTTAAAAGTATTTATATATCCTATTGTGAAAATTTAATGACGATCGGTCCAGTAGTTAAGACTATATTACGATTATCAATTTTCCTAAAAAGGGGTGGGGTCCCACCCACTTATCTCCTGGTACGTATTCCAAATTATGCCAATAGCATATGTACCAAATATCATCGATGTAGGTAAAAAAATGCCCAAAATATGGCGAAGTTATTTGATAATCAATTATTGTGGCAGGCCATTTGGAACGCCCTACCGCCCCCCCCCCACCATAACAAAAAAATATTCTGGACCTTTTCCATATGCAAAAAGAATTTTGAAAATTGGCTCAAAAATGGCGAAGTTATTTGATAAACAATTATTGTGGCGGGCCATTTCCGACACCCTGCCCCTACGCACAATTTTCAAAAACAAAAAAAATTTAATGCACCTTTTCCATATGCTGAAAGAAATTTGAAAATTGATCCACAAATGGCGTAGGAGTAACAGAATTTAATTTTAAAGTGGGCGTAAAAGTGGGTGTGGTTGAAAAAAAGTAGCCTATAATTCATCCGTTTGGCCTCCTATAAGGAACAAACAAACAAATAAACAGACACACATTCGGTTTTATATATATAGATTCAATAAATGCGATCCTCTTTATAAAATAGAATTCGAATTAAAGGAAATAATATATATAAGTTTGTCTATTGATTGCGCTTTTTTCGGCAAATAAATGATATGTGTTAACGTAGCTTAAGGAGGAAGCAAGCGAAAACTATTTAATATTATCTATAATTTTCTCATAGTCTATAATTTAAATATTCAAAAATGTATAACAAAGAAATTTATGTTCCGACAAAAGTTACAATGCATTTCCTTACTATTCCATAGAATGTTTAATTAAGTTTCTTAAAAGATCATATAAATTCTTTATTCTAACAGTTCATTTTATTTCCGGCCTCGTACATTAATATGTACATGTGTACATATAAAAATGTCATCATAAATCATTTTTTGCCATTTTATGCCTGGTGCATTTTATGACATTTAACTTAATTGTTGTTGGCCTCTATAGCATTGATATTCATGCAAACATGCACGAGCATGCACATTCATGCATATATTCAGAAATATAAGCATTCCAAAATATGTACAAATTATTTGTCGTTTTTCTATAAAATTTTTTATTTAGAACAAGATTTCATAAATAAATTTTCATTTTTTATTAACATCAGCATTAATCAAGAGCAGAAATTTAACTTTGAAAAAAATGCATATAATTGAAAGAAAAAATTATAGAAAATTATATTAAATAGAGCAATAATAAGCTAATTAAAAAAAAACAGCTCTCAAACCAAATGAAATGAAACTTTTTAAAGACAAAAAAGAAAGAATAAAATTCGGCAGAAAAAACCTAAACTTTCTTTCTTGTCAGTTGTAATTAATAATGAATGTAAGAAAAGAATAATGAAACTAAAAAAAAAGAAATACACACATACACTAATTTACTCATATAAGTGTAGCAGCACACATACAAAATAGTTTTCAAAGAAAGTTTGAATAACAATTTTATTGAATTCATTTTCAATGCAATTCAGGTATAAACTTCAAAAATTGTTAATAAAAACTACACCAATTCCATTTAAAAAAACTGGAAATTAATTATTGAAAAAACTTTCTAGTTTTAATAAAAACATACTTTTGTAATTCGTAGTTATTAATGAAGGGCATATGGGGAAACAGTCGAAACAAGCAAACTTGATCATCTCGAAATCAAGACAAATCCTTCTTAAATACTATTCGAATAAATAAATTTAAGAAAAGTACTATACGGACAATTACTTGTAAACAATGTTATATATTCTGGATTATTTTTATTTCTAAAGCTTTTAATAATTCAAACGACAAAGAACATTTTTGGGTTGAACAAAAGCTTGAACTTGCATTATGATGTCAAGACAGCCAGGACCTCATCCTTAGTATTCTTGTCCGCTGAATATCCGCTTACTTGGATAAAGACAGTGGAGCCACAGTTTTTCAGATAAATTTATTTCGTTACTACTAAGTTTCGTATCAAAATATGCATTCTGACCATAAGTAACAACAATTACGTATGAGTGATATTTTTTTTCTAACTTAAAATTAATCATACGCTACAGTAAATAATACATACTCGAATTGCCTTCAGTTTGATGGTTTGGAAATTCACTATTTGTCTTGTTTTTTTTTAATTGAGGCTTTTATTAATTTCCTCACAGCCAATGTAACAACTTGTGATAGGCTAAAAATATTGAAATTTTTTGTAAGATTTCATTTTAAAAGGATTTATTTTTTTATTCATAAGATTCTAATTAAAAGTAAACAAAATGGTTCTATATTTTATGAAATTCTTCAGTCAGCTAAAAAATTTTGAATCATGCCTGAAAAGAATTTCTTCTTTCTTTAAAAATAATGTGCAAATTTTGTATATGAAGCTAAAATGTAATAAAAAAATTTTGTATTCTAAAATTCTCAAAGTTTCTTCATACAAAGTCAGTATTAAAAATAGAAAACAGAAAGAAAATTACAACCAAAACTTTATTGGCCAACGCCAATTTCAATTAAACTTAAATTTTAGGTTAGTAAATTACTCAAAATTATCATAAACTTTTGCAAATTGTTAATTTTTTTATTCTTCTCCTGTTTTTAAGGAGTCTACCCAAACGATTTTTGTTTGTAGCTTATTTTTAATTTTAAGTTTTAAACACTCTTCAATCTTAATAATTCAATTTTTCTTTTTTATTAAAATGGAAAACAAAAGAAAAAAGTATAAATAAAAAATATGTTAATAAATAACCAGGAAGTACCCAAAATAAACTTTAGAAAATAAAATAAAAGAATCAGCTTTAGATTTGTAAATTTAAGATTTAAAAAGCAGCGTTAGTAGCAGCAAGCAAGAAATTAAATAAAAATATGAAGGAAATAATAAATATTTAAGTAGCTTAGTGTATTTGCATATACATGCTCACATACACATATACATAATAAAAGCTAAACACGCACTTAGTTATTTATATACAAATAGTACTAAAGAAAATTCGACTTGTTCTTAAAACAAACACAAACATAAAAGAAGTGAAAAGATTTTCCCAACGCCATAAAAAAAAGAAAAGAGGAATAAATAAGTTATAAAAGCCAAATAAATCCAAAGTTATAATAACAGGATAAAAAATATAAAAAGTAAGTTAAAAATATACAAAACAAAAGGAAAAATAAATTCAATAAAACAATCAACAACAACAAAACAACAAAAATACATGTAGTTAAGAGCAAAACAAAAATAGTCTAAAATGCTGTTTAACCAGGCTTAAACAAATAAATGATCCGTTATAATAACACATAACACATACACGATTATGTATCTCTGCGTATACCCAGAGGCGAAGTTTTGGAGGTCTTCATTTATAAGGACTTTAAGACTTTCATTTTCATTCAGTCATCATACTCGCTTGTCTTTGAAGCAAGGCAATATGGAAGGTGAAAGGATAGCTACTATCCTTTACATACATATGTCGCTTCTTATGATATATGTGTGTATGTATGCATACATAAATATACTATATTAAAAAACACATTCCCAAGACAAAACAATAATGCAAAACCTTTAAAGGTGGTGTTGGCTGAGGTGGTTAGCGCGTTAACTACTAAGCAAAGAATGACTTGTGGCCTGGGTTCAAACCCTGGCCAGAGCAAGTCAATCAACATCATTAATTTCTCTAATGTACATTATTAAGACATTGCGTTAATTGTTGTCGGACTATTTAACTGATGAAGGCATAGCACTGGTCACTAAAAAACTGTTCCGACAGCGATTGATGCTGTTCCAAGCTAATGTACACAACATCGAACTCCTTCGTCGGTTAGCAGAAACAGCGGCGAAGTAAAACAATTAATAAAAAAAATGCCTGCTGTATTAGCTTAACAAAGTTAATGCGTCTTCTTAACATCGGAGGCGCCTCAACACTGCCTTAAAAATTAACATAACGCGCAAAGCGTTCAACATCTATCTTCTCTACCCTATCCCTCTCCCTGAGTTCCGGCACAGTACACTGCATACGTAGGGGTCATCCCCTGAGTGCTGGTCCTTATTAAGAAAAAAAAATGAAAAGGCGAAAACTGAAAAGGAAAAAAGGAGTAAACTTAAAATAGTTTTGCTTAAATTCTCAGACAATGCGGTTGTGCGATGTCTGAATTTTTTAAAATGTCTATAATGAAATGATTTATAATATTCTAAATTAACTTGTGACAGGTATTTAATGTTTTTATCTAAGAATGCCTTTATTCAGGCCCGCTGGAGAAGGCATACTACCGGTCTGTAAAAGAAGGGATCGCAGAAGGCCTTGGCTGGCTAGGACATCGTATGTAAAAAATTTATGAGTATGGAATGGGTTTAGAAGCACCTATACTGCCACTGGGTAGGCAGTAGAACGGTTCATGTAGAAATTTTTAGCAAAATATGTTCCAAGTTGTTCATCAAATACTATGATAGTAATTGTCAAGCTTCACCAGCCATCTTATTTTAACTTATTGACTGCCATGAGATTTAATTTAATAATTTTTAATACCTTAAATTTATATGAAATTTTTAAGAACTAATTTAATGTTCCGTAAACATTCTTTAAATGTTATTCTAGAACCAATGTGTATTATATTCATCGTATCTCAGTATGCACGAAAAGAAACATTTTCTTACGAATCCTACTAACAACAAAGAACATATCGAACTTTAATTAGCAAAAATGCTAAAAATAATATTATGTTATCCTTGAAACTAGAAGTGGCTCTATGACCTGTATGTATATATGACAAATTTTAAAGCCAAAATTATTGTTGCTGCTGTTGGCTTATTAAGTTAAATCCCAGATGCTAGAAAAACTTTTTGCTCTTTGAAAAAAAGAAATTTAAATCCTATAAAACATACACACCAACTTTAATAAATCCATAAACTGGAACATTTTCTAAGAAATACCAAAATTACTGGCTGAACAGCAAAAAAATTAAACACAACAATTACCATTTTTAAGAGTTGAAAAACTTGAAAATAAAAAGCTTTATTTTCGCTCTTTTTTGGAAAAACTTTGTTTCCATGCAAATTTCTCTTTTTGTTTTCAATATGCTCTATTTTATTTAACTTTTTCTTTCTTTATCCTTGAAACCTACACCAACAATTTTCAAAGCTTTTAAAGCTTTAAATATAAGTTCAAGCAAGTTTTCGATTTAAACAATTTAAATACGACTAAATATTTATTAAAGTACATTAAATACTCGCAAAAATGTATTTAAAAATTTATATGTATGGATGTATGTGTATGTGTTAAGCGAAATGGAACCAAACACATACACAAAAACTTATAGTGCAAAGATTGTTGGGAACAAAAAAAAATTAAAAAGCAAACTGCACGGCACGGCATGAACAATTGCAATTTGTTGATTAAAGTCTTTAGCAAAAGAGAGTTCACAAATTTTACCACACGAGTAGTTCGAGCGGCTTAACCACACCCGGCGTATTTTAGCCCAACTCCCAAAAAAATTTTAATATAAATACTTTTGTATTAATGAATTCACTTTTAATTTAAGAATATAATTTTTCACCACAGCTGGTAGCCAAACTCCCCAACAAAACTATTCAGCTACACCAGTGAATTTTACTACAATATTTCTTTTATATTTATTAATAATGTTAACTATTTCGTTTCAAGGAAAATAAAAATTATATTTATTAAAATAAATGTATGTTAGGCCAGTAAATCGGTCGAATTTTCGAAATTATACAATTATTAACAAAATTTAGAAGTTAATTTCTATGTTACATAGCTTCCATAAATTCTGTATTTTAAAAGAGTATTTTTTACCAAAATTATAGTTAAAAACAAATGATAATTTATAAAAATTTCTAAAATTATGTCATTTATCACCCTGTTAAATTGCAACTCATTCAGTAGAAGAATGTAAATGCCTTCCACATATCCTTTATTTTAAAAAATTTAATTTTCGCAAAAATTTCAATAAAAAGTACAAAAAATTGTTAGCTATTTTTAAAATCATGTCGCACATCACCCTGTCAAATCACAACTTATTCAGGACATGAATGTAGATACCTCCCACATAACCTTTTTATTAAAAACTTAATTTTCGCAACAATTTTCAATGGGAAGCCGTGAAGATGTTTAACCACTTCCAAAATCATATCGATCATCACCCTGTCAAACGAATTTTCAATAAAAAAAACAGAAAAATTGTATTACAACTTTCAAAATCATGTTCCTTATCATCCTGTTAAACTGCATCTCATTAAGGACAACAATATATGTACCTCCTATATATTCTTTATATTAATAACTAAATTTTTGCCACAATTTTCAATCAAAACCAGAAAAAATTTTAAACTGTTTCTAAAATCATGTCGCTCATCACCAAGTCAAATCACAACTTATTCAGGACATGAATACAGATACTCCCCATAAATCCTTTGTTTTTAAGACTTAATTTTCGCAACAATTTTCAATGAAAAACAGAAAAAATGAGAGATTTGTGAAATTTCTCAAATCACATCTGATTGAGTATCAGAATATCGACAGCCCCATACATCCTTTATATTTAAATTTTTAATTTTCTTCATAATTAGGATTTGAAAACAAAGAGAAGTAACATATAATTTTCAGAGTGTTGTCATTTAGCCTCTTCATCCTTTCTTTCAGAAAACTTAATTTTAGCCACAATTTGATTGGTAAATAGAGAATACTCTTAACAAATTTCAAAATTGAACCGTTCATATCCCTTTTTAATATTATTTCTTTCTGTAGAGCAACATGGGAATCATCCATATATCCTTTCAATTTTTAAACTTCATTTTTGGCTCAATAATGGTCACAATGAATTCAAAACGCACAGCTATATATAAAATAAAGTGTTTCAACTATAAATTACAAATCATTCTCCGCAAATTATGATCGCAACGTAGAGAAAATTCATAACAACTTTCCAAATTGTGCCGTACATATCCTTGTCAGATTTCATCTCATTCTGTGTGAAATTGTGGCAGCCTTCCACGTATCCTTTATTTAAAAAATTTAGTTTCGAGAAAAATTCTGTTCACAATAGAGAATAAATACGTTACTATTTTTTGATCGGCATAGTGGTTAATTGTATTTCATTGCGTTAAAGGATATGCCAATGTTCTATGCACGAGTATGTATTATAATAAGAAGTAAATTTAAGCTGTTACATATTATGATTATGATTAGAATAACAATTTCTTGAACCAGATTTTTGGACTCTGAGCAAAACTTCTTTTGAAATGCGACACAGAATTGGCTTACTCCCATAAATCCCTTATTTTACATCATTACAACTTACAACTACTTCCTAAACTATGTTGTTATGATCCGCAATGAATTTTGTTGGAATCCGTGCAAGAACATGGCCACCTCCAATATATCCTTTATGTTTTTAAATCATACCTTAATTACAATTATGCTTGGAATGTATGTATTAAAACATTTCGGAACACATATTTCCTTTTTATATTTCGACAAAGACATATGTCTAGCTGCAATGAAAACTCAAACGTAATTCAAATGCTGATATCTCAACACAAATTTTTAGTATTTGTTGCAAGAATACCTGCATACATTTCCATAAAAGGAAACAAGAAACAATAAAATCTTGACAAATAGAAAAATCAAACTGCCCTCAACAACGATAAAAAAAAACCTCGATATACAGTCCTACCAACACGTACTTAAAATCATCAAAAGATTTAGCTCTTTTTAGCAAATTCTCTACAAAACTAGCTTGAGTGGAAGGATATATTAGACAAGTATTTGCTTGCTACTTTAAAACTGACAAAAGCCATGACAATAAGAATGACAAGTTGAGATAAGTGGGCAATATATCTTCAACAATGGCGACAGAACAGCATCAATGACAAGATCAACAGCAAAACTATAAAAAACCAATGTAAGCTACAAAAAAAATGCACTAAGAACAACAGCAATAAAGTAAAAAAAGAGTTTTTTCATCTTCAAAGCGCAAGTTTGGGACAGCAGCATAAAGAAATACATATTTGCAATAAACCAATTGTAGCAGAAAAATTGAAGGCAAGTGTTTGAACTGAAATCAAAGATATAAATTGTACAAATAGATTTTTGCACTTCAAACTTAAACTACACTGTACAATAGAAATAAAATAAATAAATTTATAATGCCAAATTTTAGAAGAGGGCACCAAGAAAAGTTGTACATGTAACACAACAATGACTCTTGGTCAAAGTATTCTTCAGCCTTAAACTTTACTTGAAAACGATTTAAAAAGCACTCCTCTGTTTAACAATTTTTACTAAATGTCCTTATAGTTTTGTATGAAAAGCAAATATATCTTTACTATTTACTAGCAACAGGATTATATAATGAACAATGCATCCAGTGTCAACAATGCCAATATCAAACATCCAAAATAAAGGACACTAAGAGTAGAAAATAATAAAAAAAAACTATGTTACATTGTGCAAAAAAGGTAGAGAAGTACAAAATCAAACTATAAGCACATTTCTGCAGGATACAATAAAATTTATTTGACAAACAGATGACCAAATAAAAGTGAACAATTGTGCAAAAAAATACGTACTTAAAATGTAAATACACACGCTGCATGTTAGAAAAAAAATAATTAAAAAATTTTCAACTAGATTAAATACTACAACACTTTTGCAAAGTTAAACTTTGTTTAAATAAAACAAGAAACTAAAAAGTTCAAACAAAAAAGGAAGCATATTTAATCACACATGCAATTAAACTATCAAAGGAACAAACAATAAAAAAAAAAACTTTTTTGAATGACCTTCGGGGAGAGGAAACATTGAAAACGGAAGTTTATCATAAATACAGTAGCAATAGCATTTTACAATTGTATTTACTCAAAAAATATGATTATGAACTCTATCACACTCCCACATCTCTACACATACAGATACACTTATTCGTTACCATCCCATTTTGATGGCTGACATTTCTAAGCTTCCACCAACGGAAATTGTAAATAATACAGGATCCTTAAAAAAAATACCATGAAATGATGCTGCTACATTTTCAATTGAATTTCTTTTCTAATGTCTCTTACAATGTGTGAAAAAGTGTGTGCTGGTGTGTTCTGGTGTGTGTGTGTGATTGTTTATTATAAATTGTGTGTTTATGTGGTGTTTGCTTTGTATTTTATCAGTTTTGAAGGATGTTGAAAATAAGTGGTACTCTTAAATCATTAAGCTGAATTCTTACTCAAAAAATTTTTTTTGTATATAAGTTTTTATGTGTCCGTCCCAGAGATATAAAAACATTTATTACCCATGATGATGGTTAATTATTAAAATTTACGATTGAGATTTTTGATTAAATATTTAAATTTAAGTTAATAAAATTTATTTAGACAGCAAAATAGGAAATTTTGCGTAGACGTTTTCGCAAGACTTTTGTTTCTAATAGTGGGAAAAGAAAAGAGGTGGCTTTGCTGCATTTCACTTCGTAAAATTGAAAAACAATGAAAAAGACAAGAAGAAAAGTTCTATATAATCGTTACAAAATGTCACTTTTTCCGAAGAGTTCGAACAATCATATATTTTCGTCCATTTATAAATATATTTATTTATCCTTTTATCCTTGCAACTCTAAATATCTAGAATTAAATCACGCCAAGTGAAGCTTAAAGAATAATAAGAAAGAACGAAGGAAGATATGCATATATTTTTTATATTATTATGTGATAAGGATAAGCCTTCTCAATCGTTTCAGGACGATTTTCAAAACTTCGATTTCGTATTAAGTGGTTTTTTAAGTCATTTTAAATATTATAAACAATTAAGCTAGTTTTTCTCTTAACAATAAAAAGTGACACATGTAGAAGTATAATTTTTGGTTTAATTTTATATATTTTTATTAATCCACTAACACTGTGCAACAAAATCATTATTTCTAAATTAGATTTTCAAAAGGACTGACTTCGATGGAGAGAACCAAAAAGATAAATATACTGGTACGATTGTTATATACATATTTAAGGGTCCACCTCCTCCTCAACTTCATAACAAATTGATAACTTGAGTCTACTTTTTAGATTAAAACGAAACAGAAACCGCGAAACGAAAAATCTCTAAAAAAAAATGTTTTTATGTTTTTTTTTTTTTAATTAGGACCAGCACTCAGGGGATAACCCCTACGTATGCAGTGCATTGTGCCGGAACTAGAAAAGTAGGTTGTTGGAAGGACGATAAGGGGAGTAGTGTTTGTGAAAGAAATAAATGTTCAAAAGAGAATAAAGTTGAAACCAAAAAAAACACCGCAACAAAACAGAGGGCAAAAATATAAATCGCCATAAGGAAAAAATCGCAAAAAATAAAAATCGTCAAAAATAATTACAAAATGTCATAAGAAAAAACACAGCTTAAAGAAAATATAACGCAAAATTAAAAAAATAATTATCAAAAAAAAACAGAATTAAAATAAAAAAATCGGCGAAACTAATCAAAGTGCTAAAACGAAAAAAATTCGCTAAAATAAAAGAAAACACAAAACTAATTAAATCGCTAATGAAAAAAAAAAGCTAAACGACAAAAACTGTACTAAAATCACCACCTCAACAGTTTCTTTTCATTATGATTCACAACCAATTTAGTTTAGTTATAAACCGTATTACAAGCATCAACTTATCGGAGACAATTAAGTGAACAGCTTATCTTTATGGAAATCATAAATCATTCATAATACAAATTTTACAAATAATTGTCAAATTTAATTTGACAATTACAACACAACTACTATGAATTGAAGGCGAAAACTGACATGAGTTTAATGCTCCGCAGGAACATTTAACACCTTTCAATGTTTTTGTCTATTCAATCTCGTCTATATATTGCAATTTTAATTAAAACCAAAATAGGAAATGTTTTAACTCATTGTCGCTATTCAGTGTTTGGTGCAATTGGTATTGCAAAGCAAATTAAAGATATCGCAGCAGTTTGATGAAATTTAACGAGAACTCTGTGTATTTTGTCATTAATTTTTACAAAAGAGATCCCATCTATCATTCAAAATAACAGTAGTGGTGATTTAACTTCATGTGGTTGGTGCAAATGGTATTGCAAAAGAGCAAATTTAAAATATTGTAGCCGTTTTATGAAATCTAACCGAAACTCTGTGCAAATTGTTATTGATTTTTACAACGAAACTGCGATGATTTTTATTTTTTGCTGCTTTGGCAGATATTTTGCACTTAATACTGAATATCTGAATTGTTTTGCAATCAAAAATTTTTGCTGGGACATTTAAAACAAATATGATATAAAATAAAAACGTAAACAAAATATCCAATAAAACTTCATAAAAAGACAAGCAAAAAAAAAAAAACTAAAACTTTTTTCATTCAATCAGTCATTCATCCTCATTCTAACATTTATTTAATTATTCATGAAGTCATTCAGTCAATCTTTCAATAAAGTCACCGTTTTTCCAAAAGCTTCAATGAAATGCATAAGAAACTTTCAAGCTTCTACAAACACAAGTAAAAAAAAGAATAAAAACGGAAAGAATACACAAATAAAAACACGTAGACGATATCAGAAATAAAGTGCAGATGAAAAAAAATTTAGAAAGTTTTTCTTCTACTTCAGCCTTTTTTTTCTACTTTTTTAGATGAAGTTTTGTTTTTTTCTGTTTTCCTTCACATTGTTAACTCTTCCGAGACTTGTTTATGATTTGTATCTTTTTTCCGTGTACTTTTTTTTCATGTTTCGGCTGCCTTAAAACTTTTTCAGCTTCCTATTTTTTTCTAAAGAAATGAAAATAAAATTTTCGAAATAATTCTACTGCTTTTATCAGACTTAAATTTACACGGATGGATTCTAAAACAATGAACAGGACTAAAAGTAAACGGAAGCGCACAAAAAGGATGCCAGCATATAGAAATTTTTATTGCTTTTGTGTTTTGGTGTTTTTTGTTGTTGTTGTTGTTGTTAACATCATTTGGTGTTGTTAAGTTTTTTTGCTTGTTCCCAAAAAGAAAAGTTTTTTGTTCTTGGCAAATGTTTTGTTTACTTTTTTTCTAATCTTTAGAAATTTTGTGTCTCGGTCTGATGTGTTTTTTTTTTTTTCTAAATGTCACTTAATAAATTTTCCTCCCACAACAGTATTTTTTAAACTCTTTTCATTATTTAGATGAAAGTGTAAATAAGTTTATGGGTTGCTTAGTTTCCGTTTCAAAAATTTGCTGCTTAGTGGTGCTACAATTTAGTTTAGAAATAAACACCAAAATTTTTCTTTGAAGTATTATTATATATATAATTATATAGACATGTATACATACATTCGTATTGTGTTAGTATAGATGTGTACCTTGTTAAATACCATGGTAGTGGTTTGAAGCTGTTTAGAGTGGTTTCAGATTTCAAGTAACTTCGTCATTATTTTCTTTGCAATAAAATGGCATAGAAGACAATTATGAAAGTTACTTTGGATTTGAAATTGTTCGCGGTATCCTTTTGAAAGGATAAAATTATGTTAAATTTCTGTCTTTATGACTTCATGGGGGTTTTTGTTTTGTACTTCGCATAAATACTTAAGAGTCTGAACACAATATAACGATATTTTATTTCGGTGCGGTTTTTCATACGATTTTGAAGTAAAAAACCGCAGTGCGGAACGGCATAAAATTAAAATCTTTTTTATTTTCATTGCGGACTTTCTTATTCTCTCAATTTTTAATACTCTTTCTCATTCTGCCATAGTTTTTGAATTCTCATTGCCATAGTTTTTGAATAATTGGCGGTGTTCACAACATTATTGTAAACAAAAGACATGATTTTGATGTATGTTTGAATGTATGCACATAAAAATTAATAAAAATGTAAATGTATTGCCGTCGCTGTCTTCCGTTGTATTATATTTATTATTCTCTCACGCAACGTGAAATCGCACCGCACCGCAAACATTGTATTCAGACTCTAATACCGGTAAAATAAAAAAACCTAAAAAAAATTTTGAATTTATTTTGTTTAAAAAAAGGATTTTAAAAGGATCACAGTAAAAAGGAAATTCAGTGGAAAGTTTTAAGTATATCAAAGTGTTTTAAGGAGAAATTCAAAGCAAGTTATTGAGGAGTTAAGCGATTTAAATTAAAGAATTGTTTTAAACCCAACAAGTCTTTTAGTGATTTTCTTAGATTTTTGTAATTTTCCAAAATATGCTTAAAATCTAATGATGATTTGGTAAAAGGACCCATTAAAACACAAGAAATATAAATCTTTCTTGTGAATTATATCTTGTATAATAAATTTTTTAAATATTTTGATTTTTAAATTTTAAAAATTACCAGCCATCTCACCGATCTGAATGAACTCCAATCGAAAGTAGTTGAGTCCTTTGTTGAGTTGAGACAAAAAAAAATTAAACAGTAAATTTATTTGTTTTATACAATAAAAAAACAAGCATACTTCTAGGATCGTTGAAATAATATTAAAAGACGTACAGCTACTTGCCAAAGCATCAGCTTTTCGTAAATCAGCAATATTTAAAGAAGTTCTCATAAAATTTTTTAATAGATTTTGATTATTAAATCTACGTCATAGTATGTGACGATTCAACAAAATCCCTCGAAAAGAAACTCCTAAAGAATTTTTTAAAACTAAACAAACGCCATAATAATATTTACAGTCCTTAAATGATAAACAAGATAACGAAATGATAACAAATAACTAACTTCCTTGATTTTTTTCAACAAAACTTATCCATTGACTTTTTCTTTTGACTTGCTTCGCCTGTGAATATTCGATAACGAACACTGTAACAACAACAATAACAACAACTTCAATAAAATAAATCTCCAATAATGCGAAAATGTATGGCAGCTAAACACCAGCAGTTGTCGTAAATACAAATTATATTCAATATTGGCTACAAAACATTTGATATGTCAACATAAAGTAGAAACTTAAGAATAAAAATGATACAAACTCGAGTTAAAGTTAATAAAATAGAAAGCATGATATAAAAACAAGTCGAAGAATGAAAGCAGCTTTTAGGATATAACAAGCAAAACATTTTTAAAGAAAAAGAGGCGACTTCTGGAGAGCCACGAGTTTGTTTAAAGTAACTTTGTATGTGTGTCTGAGTGTGAGTGTTTAACTGTGTGAAAAGAAAAAACAAATCACATTATCTTTTATTAGTATTAGAGACAAGTTGAAGTAAAGACTATAAAAACGAATTGCCAACTTTAATATCCTGTGTAAAGTGGAACAAAAACAACAATAATAAATAAAAGAAAGAAATTTCTTCATTAAAAAGCCCTGTGAGGTATGTACGTATGAGTTAATTAGCCAGAAGATTATATTTTATGTTAAATTCAGTTAAAAAATCTTTCAATATTCGTAAAAAATTAATCGAATAATCTTTTAATATAACTGAAAAAAAAACTTTTTCCCAATTGACCAAAATTGAAAAGGCAAAGGAAATGATTGATTGCACGGAAGTTTAAACTGATATCGATGCCAAACACTATCATATTATCATAACTAATGGCCGCTTACGCTTAGCTACAACAAAATCAATGAGGGTAGGTAGGTGACTAAATTTTATCTAAAAAGGTTTATCCCACAACTTCAAATAGAAGAATTTACACATACGAGTTCTTGTGATAAATTATCGAGTTTATCAATCTTCGACAATTATCAACCAAATAGCTTTTTATATAAATTGAAAAAAAATTTTTAATAAAAAAAACTAAAATAATGTATTCAAATAATTATTAATCGATTAACTGTATTCGAATAAAAGTTATTCGATTAATTTACAATGGAATAATTTGATTTAAATGGAATTTAATTAATATAAAATGTGTGCAAACGATTTTTTTTCAAATTGTTTGGAGTGGATTATATTTATATTTAAATAATTTTAATTTTAATAATATTTTCTCGAACGATAATGGATTCTCTAATGAAAATATTACTGACGAAACCCGAATAAATTTTATTTGCATAATTTTTATCCGAAAAATCTTTATGCAACTAGTTTTGTTCGAATAATATCTGTTCGTATTATTGGTATTCGAATAACTTTTATTCAATTATTTTTTATTCGAATATTTTTTTCGAATAATATTTTATTTGAACGACAATTCTAATGAAATTCCTTATCGAACTTCTAAAAATATTGACAAAATATATCGTGATGATTAAAATCGATCCCATTGTGGGGTGCTACTCAAACAATACAGGATATAAGTTTTATTTGTCCATATAATTTTCGGAACCTAAATGAAAGCAAGTTTTGTTTTATTATCCTGAAAATTTAAACTGATATAACTTTCCAGCAAACATAAATTTTTTTCTAGTTCAAAAATTTTGCAATTTCTCTTGGGGGAGGCAATTAAAGTCTAAACAATCATTTAAATTAATAGGTTGTAAACAGCAAAAAACAAATAAATACCACAAGGTACGGCGTAGTACATCCAATAAACAACACTTGGTTTGACTGTACTAAAACGGCACTCAACTCAAAACTGTTCTTCACTGTAATTTTAAAACTTTCTCTCATAAGCCTTCAAACTTATAAATTAACTATCTGATACAAACACACACACATATGTACATACATACATACAGACTTCAGCTATAGAGTTCACTTTAAAAAAGTGTGTCTATAAAAAAACAAAGAAAAAATAAACAGAATAATAAACTTTTACTGCATTGATAAAGTTCGAAAGCGTTGCATTTTGATTAAAACGAATGTAAAAAAGTTGGCGAAACAAATGTTGGCAAAACAATAGTCAATTTAACATAAAGTTGATGAATGTGTGTATACAAGTTCACGTGTGTATGTGTATTTATTTGTATGAGTTTCTTTTTACTTATGTTATGTATGTCTTATGTCAGTTTTCTTCATCTTTCTTTTAAATCCTGGCCCCAAAAAGTCCCACTGCTCTTTTATTATAAAACTAAAGTATTTTGCTGATAATTGATTCGGGTAATTAAGCAGGGATTTCCATTTAAACGAATTCGATGAGGTAATTAGGCGAGTTTTAAAGTTTATTGAAGTGTAGAATGACTTCTCGAATTGGTCATAGGATATTAATTGTTCCTCTAAAGTGCTTAGAATAGGGTCAAAGGGCGATAATTAATTCCCCATACCCAGTAAATATTAATTATCGTTTTAGCAGACATTTGTAAAATAAAAACATTACCTTATTTATGTGCGTTTAACATCTGTCTTCCAATCCAGCTGTCTCCCCTGCAGTCCTTGTGGCTCTCATATACCCACCATTTCGCTGTTCGAAAGCACCACAGTTAGTTACACTTTGACGGATAAGCGATTGAACCGATTTTGATAAAAGTCTCTATAAGAACATATATATGAATTTTAAAAACTTGTTCCGCCCCTTTAAAACTATCCAACCGATTTTATTGAAACTTAAGACACATAAAGATCGGCTTCAAAAATAAAATATGTTTTCTTTAAAACTAGTATCGAGTCGGTGGTAGGGGCTCTTTTTGATTCTTTAATACTATTAAGCAGAATTTTATTAAACTTAAGACACAGCCAGATCAGTTCCCTAAACGATACATAAGCAATACATTTCTATTATCGGAAATTTAATGGGGGATAAAAAATGGATGCATTCGGAATAAGTTTGTAGAATCGGGATGGTGATAGGGCGCAATTTCCACCTCTCCGAAACGAATTGTGATGATATGGATATGCATCTAAAAGAACTAGTTTAATACATATCAGGAAGGGCTGGAGGCCATACGTTCGATAACTGCCTCCTAAATTATCCAATAAAAAAAAACAACGGGCACTTTACCCTAGTGGTAAGAAATCGTGAAAGACATTTAAACACGCGATTATCCGTGGATTACTGTAAAACTTTGAATTTCCATTTTTCTTCAGCTCATTTTCATTTTGTTCTACGAAAAATAAATAAATTCTTGTTTTCCAAGTCTTACGCTAGAACTTCTCAATTTGAAATATTGAGATTTTACTAAGAAGGCAACATCGGCGGGAAGGAAGCAAGAGAAAAATTACAAAATAAAGTACAGGAGAACATATCAAAATGAAAAAATTTTAATATATTCTGCACAAGAAAAAAGGTGCATATCAAAAGTAAGATAAAACTTAGTAAAAGGAATGAAAGAAAAAGATAAAATACACAGCATCAGCTAAAGATTAAAGGTAAAGTGAACTTATTGTATCGTATTTAAATAACTGTACGAGGTTAGTTGGAGTAATGTTAGAGAAATGCGTGTCAAGCACTAAGCGAATGGGAGGAGATTTCTTGTAGTAACATTGTGTTTCCTTAAATTAAACTTTTTTAAATTAAACTTTGTGCAAAATAAAATGAATAAAATTTTTGGTGCATTCCCGTTTTAAGTTACGGCTTGAATTTAAGTTTAAGTTACCAGCCCCTATCAAAAATTATCTACTGCACACAAATTCTCAAATTTTTCCTAAATAGGTAGGATAGGAAAAGAACAACGACAAGGTGAGACGCTGATCGAGAAGGGCGCGTATATCAATCGTTGGAATACATTTGATGGTTTTAAGATCTGCTTTATATCATTTGATAGTAAGAAGGTTTTAGGCAATAAATTTTATCCTGTATAGAGATTTTCAGCACCACCCTCGCATGTCTGTAATAATGTGCATTTAGCAAATGCATATCTGAGCAGTTGTTTGTTAAAAACTTGTAAATTGTATTGACTGCTTGACAGTCAGGACTTTTTTGTTTTTAAGTAAAAAAGCCAAAAGTTTTTTTCCTGTCTCTGGTTATATGCACCTTAATTCATAATAATGTCGAACTTTTTCTTTACAAAAAAATCCTTTTAAAACCTTTTTTCCTTCATGCAAATCATTGTTCTAAATTTTTGTTTCTATTTTTCTTAGAAAATCTATTCTGCTGTTTTGCATTTGTATGGCAGAAAAAAAAATTAAAGAACGAAATAAAAAATCATACTTTTAACTTTTCTTGCAGTTGTTTTTTCTCTTGCAGGTTTTTCTCTTGTCATTTTGTTTTATTGTGTGTATTTTGCACAAGTTTAGACTTTAAAGGCAATTTGTTACGATTTAAATTGCATCAGAGTAAAATATGAACGACTATAAATAAGAAATCAGATTTAAGGCTGCACTATCCTTTTGTTTATGATGCAACCTAAGAACTGGGCTGAGGCTTTGAAATATTTTTTAAGAACTAAACAATTTAGAGGCAAAATTTATCGAAACAATATTTGGGGAAAAGAATTTAATAGTTTAAGCCACATAAATACAAAGAAGTATATGTAAGAACTTAGGATGGCCTGCACATTTACATTGTGTCCTTTTAATTGTGATAATTAAAAAAAATAACCAGCTATCACAATTTCTGTCACCGGCGACCTTTATCTGCTGTAGGGTATTGCACCCTCAAATATCAAACTTATTCGGTTTAATCCTATTTAATAGTATATTTTGTAAATGCTTCAGCTAAAGGTGACTTAAAAGTGTATCAGTGTGCTCTTTTTTTTCTCTGCCAACTTAAAGAGTTGTTCTATTTGTCAAGTTATTTGCATTTTTAAAAAAATTTTTTTCGATTCTTTTTTCATGAAAAGTTTTACATAATATTTTGCTCAATGCAAACTGTATTGTTTAATAAATATTTAGATAAGCGTAGTGAAATTGAATTGATTGGCAAATATAATTTTATAGAAATTCATAAAAAATAAATGTATTGCAAGGATTTCATTTCTATTAAAATAAATATCTTTATAAATATCAATTTAAGAACATAAAATTGTTAGAAGAAATATATGATTTATTTGTTATGGAGTAGGAAATGTATTTGCTGGTTTCAGTGGATCTTTAACCATGTTTAAAAGCTTTTAAATATTCTTTTTAATAAATCGTTTCTTATTAGTATGCGGTTAATAAGTTAAAATTTATGAAAAACTTACATAAGTGATGTTTATTTTTCCAAAAATTTATAGAAAAGAAAATATGCAACCAGCAAGCAACATCGCTGACTTGCTGGCGAGAGGGGTTCCTCGATGTTGGCTTCAGATATCGACACCTTCTGTGGGGCAAATTGACAAAATTTTCAAGGATGTTGGTCAGGATAGTTGATTTAGGGAGTCTTCTGGTAGGACTTTCCGGTTACCAGGGCCCGCTTAAGATTCCCGAAGGCACTCCTGAAAGACCTTGAAGGTATAATGACTGGTAGGACTTCCCGAAGACACTTTTGAAAGGCCTTGAAGGTATAATAACTGGTAGGACTTCCCGGCTTGCCTGGCCTAGAATTGACAAAATCAGTACCAGGGGCCACTAAAGATTCCCGAAGACACTCCTAAAAGACCTAGAAGGTATAATGACGGGGTCACTACAAATTTGGCAACCATGCAAAGTACTAACGTCGCATAATTTCGGTGGAAGGTGCTTAAATGCGGAGGAAGAGGAGGAATCAATCTGCCACCTTTTCTGTTTCTATGATTTTCTAGAGGAGCAATGAATGGTAGTTATAAGCCGATCGTCCTTCGTCAGAATGCCTGAGCTGGCGGAGGACAGAATCGCTCAAATAAACTCCTTCATTAGGAACTGTGAATGGTTTCATGACTAACCATCTCCCATACGACACGCGACAACAGCCATTAATCTACTTTGTCTAACTACACTTTCCTTTTTCTTTCTAATCCTTTCTTAATTTATATCCCTTTTTCACCTGCAAGTTTGACAAAATGACCCAAGTGTGCAGTAGCAGCCTGCCTAAACCAACTTTCAAAATAAAATGCAGAAGAATTATTATTTTACAGTGTCTCTATTAGCTTTAGGCATTTGAAGAAATTTCTGAAGTTTGTCTAGCCCTATTATTCTTACATTGCCCTGACAACAGCGCTAAGTGTTCTTTTCACACAATCGCTTATTCGTCCTTAAAAAAATAGTTAAGCCAATGGACTTTTTCAATGTTTTTAAAAATTCTCTATGCCTCGAAGGACATCTCAGCAATCTTTTGTTCTTTTGTTAAAATAATTTTCAAATCTTTCTGTATAAAAGACAGTGGGTGCCATTAGATATGTCTCAGCTTTTGTAAAACTGCTTCAGATAATTTCTATGAAGTTTTTAATCATAGAATCTGTGTGTATTTACCTTTTTTTATATTTCCTTCTATCTCTCTTGTCAGTTTTCAACAGGATACTCGATAAAAGTAATAAAAAATGTGTGCATATGTTTATTTATTATTATATTGCCTTGAATGACTTCATTTTTATGTGCAAATGTCTCGTTTTATAGTTTTTAAAATTGTGTGCATGTTTATGCATGCTACTGCAGTTTAAAGTTAAAACTGAAATTATATTTCTTTTGACCAAGAGAAATAAAACTTTGAAGTTTTTTAGTTTAAATAAAGTTGAAATAAGTTTTGGTCCTATTGTGTATATTAGGCGGGCTCAAAATTGAAAGGATATAGAGTTTTTAAGGACTTAGTATTAATAAATAATGAAATTGTGCAAAATAAAGCGTGAATTTTTATCCATACTTGTTAATTATATATTGAACTGTAAAGAAGTTTTCTTAACCTAAAGTTTTACATTCAATCATAAATTTATTTTTAAACTCTGAGCACCTCTATTTTTCACATATGAAACACATTTATATCAGAACATATGTAAGAGTTTGTGAATCATTATTTGCCTTAAAAAAGAAAACTAAAGTAAAAAATTTACATGGAACTAAAAAGGCAATTTTTTGTGCCAACAAATGCTTCATTTTTTGGTCCATAAAACAAAAGGTGGAAGGAAAAAAACTTATATTTGCTAAAATTTGTTTTAACTCTATGAAAAATTCTTCTAATTTTCTTTAAAGCACAGAACATAACGTTGCACCAATAAAAGATGTAATTAAATTAAAAATCATATAAGTTGGTATATAATTTTGCTCTTTTATTAGAAAAAACTAACTAAAATTTGTAATTTTCTAGTAAATTAAAGGTGAAAAGTTTTTAAATATATTCGAAATTTAATGTTAGAAAGTTATGGCTGTTTGGTCACTGTGTGTGTGACTGACTGTTTTATATGTGGTTGCAAAAAAGTGTTCGAAAAGAAACCAGAACATTTAATTTCACTTATTATTAATACCTTAAGCCATAACATACGGCGGCCTAATAGTTGGTATCCTGATGAAAAACATCAACCAGAGAATGAATAAAATGCCTTTCGTCAGATCATTCTGGGTTTGCCGCATATGCCAAAAATGAAATCGGAATGGAAGAAAACCACAAATTTTCTTAAAATATTGTACATAAAGTTTTGTTTTGCGAACTTTAAAATAGGTTGTTTTATTGCAAAAAAAAAAGATTTCTTTTTGTGCCGCATATGCCCTTATTTTTTTTTTAATTGCTTCAAGTGCTCCATACGTATACAAACACTATCCTTTCTATTTTATGTTTAGTAAAATTTGCCTTAATTTCCTTTTTAACATTCCTAACAAGCAAAGTAAATGTGCTGTCCCGTATGTGCAATTGATCTAAAAGTAAATACTTAAGCTGCATACATGCTGTATATTGAATATCAGTTCGTGAAGATAAGCGTTTCTTATTTATGTTCTTAAAAATTTTTTGGAGATTAAGTGCCTGGCTCACGATGTCGATCGCCTGATTTTTAGACGTAAAAAATCTAGCTTGCGTTCCACTAATAACCGATTTTATTTAATTTATTAATTGTTTAATGGAAGAGAAGCTAAACAAATAAATAAAATGGATGGTTAGCAGGTCACAAATCATTTGTTTTTCGTTTACAATTTCATCATTATCGATCGGTCGACATCGTGAGCCAGGCAGTCAATTTATATTAAAAAATAAAATGTTTTATTTTATACCGCATATGCCATTCAAATTGTTTAATTGCTTTAAGTGCTCCATTAGTATACAAACTGTCGTTGCTATTTTATTTTCATTTAAATTTTCGGAAACATAATTCCTAAAAATAAGTTAAATATATTGTGGTGCATGTGCAATTGTTTATAAAATTATCTACTTGTGCTGCATAACTGTCTCTCGTTTTGTGGAGATAAACGTTTCTTATTTATGTTCAGCAAAGTTTTTTGACATTAAATTATATTTTAAAAAGAAAAATTTTATTTTGTGCCACATATGCCCATTTGCTTCAAGTGCTCGGTCCATACGTATACAAACTGTCGTGGCTACGTTATGGTCATTAAAATTTTTCGAGTTTCTATTTAATTTCCTACACTACAGAGAAAAGAGTAGAATTTTCTTTGCTGCATGTGCAATTTTATCAAAACGTAGCCACTTCAACTGCTTACGTATACTAAATGTCGTATATTGAATATCGTTTTGTGGAGATAAAAATTTCTACTTTATGTTTGGCAAAGTTTGTTGAAATTTAATTTATATTTAAAATATGACAAATTTTTCTTGTGCCGCAAATACATATCATTTTTTTTTTAATTGCTTCAGAAGCTGCATAAGTATACAAATGTTCATTAAATGTTGAAAACTAATTCTTTTTTTTTTTCAAAACAGTCGAGAAAAACCAGTCAAATATTTTGTGCCGCATATACTATATTTTCACAAAAGTAAGTGTACTTGAGCTCCATGTGTATAAAAACTGCAGAGAATTGAGTTAATTGCTGTATATATATATTTGTTTAATTTTGATGAAAATGTAACTTAATATATTTTTTCGCTTTCGGCGGAAAGAAATCAATCATCTAAAAGAACAATATTGTAAATACGATATTCATATAAAGCGATTTACAAAGAAAAAGGTGCGATTTCATTAGGGCAATGGACGGCTGCACACTTGTGTTGTCGCTATGGGAAAATTAGTCCTTGAATTATGATACGAACTGCTACCGCAAATAGCACACTTTCCTTGCAAGTATTCTTTATCTCAAAATTGGAATAAATTGCTGAATGGTTTAGAAATTAGGATGAAAGGAAAAGGTTGTTGTTGAAATATCCGCCTCTTCGGAGGATCTTGAAAAAAATTACTATCAGCAGGAAATAAAAAAAAAATAAAAAAACCGTAGACAAAATGTATTGATTTTATTGGAGAGCAAGTTGAGGAGGAAAATGCTTTATTTCGAAAAAAAAATGTTTCATTACATTTCTTATTCCCATTTTTAATGCATAAAAATTCTTTTATATTTTACATGAAATCTATCTCTTTCCTTTAACTAAAATTGCACTAAAATGCCAATACACAGATACACATAAAAAGTGCTAAGGATTTAACAGCGATGACTTTATATATTTTCATTTAAGGTTAAAAATTTAAGAATCTGTAGTCAACGCACGCATATACACACAAGAAAAACATATATACCAGCCTACAGACAAATAAATTCTATACAGATAAGCTAAAGAAGGAAAAAAAAAAAATACGCAGTAGCATTGAAATGTCCTTTTAAGCCATCAAACAATAGTATGCTTAACCTTTTAAGCTTTTGCGAACATATATATTTGTGAAATGAATATTCCTACTTGTGTGTGTACGCAGGAACAATAAAATTTAATGCTTAGATCGCACACATCCATAAAAAGGCATGATTTTGCGAGATAAATCTACTTAAACGTTCATAGACGCATTCATTTTATTTCTATCAATTGATAGAAAAGAATGCAAAAGGTTATGTATATTATCATCTTCATCAGGTGGCCCTTTTGTTTTATTCTTTATCATTTCACTTCTCTTTACCTTTCCCGTTTAATTTAGTAATGGTTTGCTTCTTCATCTTTACTTACACTTATGCGTACATTCCCATCTCATATTCATACAAGAATGACCGCATACCAAGGATATCAATTGAATGACTGAGTTGATTTTCAAAAGGAGAAAAAAATATTTGTTTGATTCAAAAACAACAATAGGAAACACTTTTGATAGTATCTCATAGTTGAGTTTGTGAATTTAGGAAGGATATTTTATTGAGTCTGTTCAAATACACGTATAGAAAACAATACATAACTTAAATAGTGTATGTACTTGTATGTGTGTGACAAATTGCTTTTTTCATTTATTTTTTTAACAGTTTTTTTTACTATTTAATGCGCTATAAATAATTATTAAGTATAATTAAGGATAACAATAACATGAGTGTGTGTAAATGTGTCTTTTTGAAAGGAAGTGTTGGAAAAAAACTTTTCCCCTATTCGTTTTTATACCCTACACCAAAAATGGTAAAGTTATTTATAGGTTTCTTATGCCGTGTGTAATTTCCACAAAATTCCTATGAGACCTACATACATATAAAGTATATTTATTTTGAATCTTTATAGATAGGGAACTAGAATAAGTCATGTCCGTCGTACCTCTGTGCATTTGTCAGTATGTGAAATCGGTTTTATGAAGCCACTAGAAGAGCTGGAGACTTGGGTCTTAAACTGATTTGTAAACATTTCTAATTTCGTTTTGCAAATCAGCAAAATAAAATATCGGTTCCGATATTTGATTATATATAACGATTCCGGAAATAAATTAATAACACACTACATTATCTCTACACTACACTGGCCGCAGGGCTACTGAGGTTTGTTAACATGATGCGTATCTAGGCGTATCTGCAAAACACTGCACATGTGCGAATGCCCTCTTACTAATGAAGAGAGCATGAGAAGATAATTTGTATTTTTATTTAATAAAATCATTTAGTGTTGTTGGATCATTCATGCGAGCAAGTTGTGTAGTCGCTTTTTTCTTTTTCCAGGGTTGCCATTTAGATTTTATATAATTCCTATGAGCAGGTTGTGTAGTACCTTGTTACTAGACAACACTGAATAAAATGTTTAATATAGAATGGGAGAATGTATTGAAATGTTTCTTAACGTATAATCAACATGCAAAAAAAATGGATTATTTTTATTTTTTTTCTTAAACTATTACTTCTTTTATAATTATGAATTAAATAAACTCATATACTTAAAGCGTTTCTTTGAATTCTTCTGAAATCAATGGTGAAATTATTATATGTTGCCTAGAAATGAGATGGCATTGTACCTATCAAGAACTTGGTCCTTATTTTGATCTCAGTACTTTTTACGGCCGAAATATTTTGGATGGGAACTTGGCTTTATTTTCACATTTGTGTTTTTGTGCGGATATTTACTTAATAATAAATTTAGTTTTTTCGATCTAATTCCGTTTTTGTTCAGGGGTGGAAAATGGACACTTATGTTTGGAATATGCTATGAAATCTATATATAAAAAATTTATATACATCTCATTCTCTTCATGATTTTTACAATTTTCATTTAGTGACTTGACTGCCTTTAAGTCGAAAGAATCGAGTTAAGAAAAATTTTACTGCCTGTTCACCGATGTCGAAGAAGTTCTTTCTTTCGAACACTTACATTTAAAACAAAAATAAAATTTTTGAATTTGTTTTTGTTTCAAATGTAATTGTTCGCAAGAAAGAACTTCTTCGATATCGACGAACAGGTACTTAGTATTTAGAAAATATTAAAAAAAAAAGAAATTACTTTTTCCCTAACCTGCGTATTTTATTTTTTTTTTTATAATAAGCTTTTATAAATCTTTAATCTTTTGCATTAAAAATTATTATGTGTTTCTATTATTTTTGTAGTGTTTTTATCTAAATATTTAAACAAAAAACTTTAAATATATTAAAGCTATTTATTTAATTATCCAAAGACATAAATAATACGCACACATATACACACACATACACACACATACATATACATATCCATGTACACAAAAATAAAATAAATACGTCTGTTTATTATATTAATCTTCATAAATAATGGCACAAACTAAATATTAAGACAAAAAAATCAACAACTGCAACAAAAAGCTTAAAACTAAATATTGCAAGCTAGAATAATAATACATTTTAACAATAAAATAAATTAAATAATATATAAAAAAAACCAAAAAATGGTATTAAGGTATTATTTTGATCTTTTAATACTTGATGATAAAGAAAACACTTGTTTCTATGAAAAATTAAAAATTATTGTAATAAATAAAATAGAGAATTAGTTGGAAGTATTTATGTACATATATAAAACTATTTTATTTATCTATTAAGGCTTTAGGTCACGTTGTTTTATAAAAAAAAACTTTATTAATAAGTATTTCCTTGCGATATTTCTGTACTTCTTTGAGTGCTTTCATCAGGAATATTTAGAATTATACTGAAGCCATACATAGAAGTGGGGAAATATTAGGGACACATTTCTCCTCTAAAATATTGATTTTAAAGTACATATTTTCTGCATTTATACACCGATTTTCAAAATGGTGTTTTAGATTTTTTATATTGGGGGAAAATGATCCCTTTCTTCCAAAGTTTTCACCGATTTTAAAGACTCCTTTTTTGGGTTTCTTGCATTGAATTTTAAAAATCGGCCAGTTTATTTGTTTTAGTTTCGGTTAAGTTTAAAATATTTTTCTTAACAATTTTTTACATAGACATGTAATAGAAATTTAAATACGAGGAAAAAATCAGCATTAATTTACAGGGCAAAACATAACAACGCCGTTACATCTACAAACTGTTTTTTGAAAATTTAATACGACAATTATTTTACTTATATATTAAGTTCAAGGTTCATGAGATGGTTAATTTCGAAAAGGAATAATTGTTCTCGAAGAAAAATCTTTCTTATTTAATTTAGTAAAAAGATCTGTAGTATTGTCAGCCATTCTAGCATTAACCCTAGAAACATAAAAAACTCTAAAAAAAAAACGAACCTCCTTTATTTCTTAGTTGTAGTGGAAAAAAATAAATTTTTAAGCCAATTAATTTCGAAATCGTACGTTTGAGAAATCAATGAAAATAAATTGTGTTTCTTAAGTACTTAAAAATAAAAAGAAAAAGAGACTTGCCTTTAAAAATAAACCTGCACATTAATTTAATGGCCATTTAGCAAAAGAAAATTGCATGAATTAAGGAAGAAGGACTCGCATGCACACACTCTCATACATAAACGGCTTATATGGAAGAAAGTATGATGGAAGAAAATATTTATAATATTTTTTTCTTGGTTTTTCTTATTAAATTAATAATTTTAAAATATAATGCACGTGAGTATTCTTTATAATGGCGTACAAATAAATAGTATTCAACAGGATGTTGTTTGAAAGTGCTAAAACTGAAAAATATGTGAAAAAATTTGGTTTTGTGTTTTCCTAGTGGCCACTTTTTTTTATCAGTTTCTAATGTGGCCCCCACACGTTGCGACTTGTTGTCCAATTTGATCAAGTTGTACAACAAATTGTTAGGTTAGAGATGTGGTTGATCATCGGTTGGTCATCGATTGAATATAAATCAAAAAAAAAAAAAATTATTTACATTCAACTGACGATCAACTTAGCCATCAAATTGGTACGTATGATGGCGATTTTGTCTTTCGTTTCTCATTTTCATTCCCATGCTTTGTATCGTGTAAAATAAACAATATGTGTGAAAGAGAAGATGGAGTACAAATGTGCAATTTTATTGAAGTATATAAAAAAATGCCGGAATTATGGAATATTAAATACGATAAATACAAAAATAAAAATATTCGAAGAAGAAGTTATGAAAAGTCATTAATTGAGTATAAAAAATCATAAGTGTTACAAACGTGAACGTCTTAATGAAAAATATTAATAATGCGTACCTACTATCGACACTATTGACTCTATAAAAATTACTTCTTAATGAAGTTGAATGAAAATTTGGTGGAAAAATTGCAGCCTGTGCAGCGAACGATTAACTGTTTTATTCAAATCGGTTGTACGACCAGTTCCAACGTGTAGAAGCCGCATAAGACAAGTTTCGTATTTATTTATATAAACAAAGTTTTCTTATTTGTGCCATATTTTCTGCCGCAACTGATTACGTTTATATGTTGTTGTGTTTCTTCATAAATGCCACATAAATTAAATACGTTTTAGGTTTTTCGTAGTTCTTCTTCACTTCTTACTAAAAAATACTAGGATCTTACTATTACTTTGAATGTAAATTACATTTTTATTCTAGCGAAAAATACTCCCATATAAACATGCTTACATGCACAGGCATGCACTCTACAATGTATTTGCATACCCAATTGACCATTATGTTGTAAACCACATTATTATTGGCAAGTCCTGCATAATACCTCGCGTCATGAATTGTCGTGGGAAAGTCTGAGGGACAAAGTCGTAGATGTTGTCCTCGATGAAACACTTCTGATAATAAGATAATTTTTCTTCAATGACGTTAACAGCTCACCACAGTTGTGCCATAAGTATTATCAAGGATTTGATAGTATTATGCCCCCCTCCATTCCTGATATCTTAAAGACGTGACCAGCTGGGTGTATACAACTCAATTCCAAATACTTCAACTTCTATTTAAACCTTGTATATAAACTTTTTCATACATTTACTCTTTATATTTCCAGGGGTATAAAATGTCAGAAATGGTTTTGTTCTCTGTTATCCACCTAAAAAACTCTATACTCCAAATCAATGTTGTTGTACATACATACACACATACTCGTACGTACAACATACATATGTACACATGTATTGTGTGTTTTTGTGTGTGCCTTAAGATTTGCATTTAAATGAACGTATTTATATGAAGTTTCATGTATTAGAGCTGTGCATGATTGAGTGATACTATAGTTTTAACCGCTAAAGGGGTGTGCAGATTATTGCAATTTTTTTGTTTTGTATTTACAGAATGATTATAGATTTTTGTGTTTTAATTTATTTACTATTTTCCAAAGTTAATATGATACAGTTTTCGAAAATTAAAACTCATTTCAGGCATGTAGTGTTAAGAACTTCAAACATTCAACTTTCCATCATTTTATAACATGAATGCAGCCAATTCAGCAAATAGTTTATAACATTTTTAAAAACCGCAACGTTTACAAAGATGGAAGGTGTTTTGGGTATACCCAGGTAGTTCTTAGCTATTTAAATATATTAAAATATAAAGATAAATTGACTAAAATCATACAAAACCTAATAGAATCTTGTAGCCTATGTGTTGCATAGATGTTGTCCAAAACATACTATCATTTTATTATTAGGCGGGCTTCTCCAAGCTCTGTGCTGATTTTCATAAGGAGACTCATTCAGAGCTTGGTTTAATTTAAAGATCAATGGCACAAAAGATCCAATAGGTGTCACAGTGCCGGTCCTTGGACCAGATCGATTCACTTTTCTATTCTATCGCAAGTTCGTTATACTAGCGTTAATAAAGGCATAAGTTGGCTGTATACCAAATTAATCAAAAATAAAAAGAAAAAGTACTAAAATAAGAAAGTACCAAAATAAAAAATACAAAATTATTAAAAAGAATTAAAATTTTCAATTAGCACCATTTATAAATATTAATCTGGATCATATTGACCCCTAACTCCGAAAAAAAAACGAACTAATATTTTTTTGGCAAATAGACTTTTTGATGTAGAACTAAACAGATATGATGTAAAACTTATCTCTAACTTGAAAATATATTTCGATTGAAAAATTCTTAAGGAATTGGAAATAAACCATTTTCTGTAAAATTTTTTCTTTGCGGGTTACGTTTTTTAGGCAAATCTGCAAATCTATTAAGAGATTTTCGAGTTATTATGGAACAAATATACAAACGTTTTTTTTTGTAATAACAGTAGTCTTAGCATTTGTTACAGAAATTTTAATTTATGTTTAAATTCAAACAAGATTTACCATATTTTTTTTTTTTTAATCTAGTCAATGTGCTTATTTTGCTTAAAATGTAGCATGAGTAAAATAAAGACATTCACCCCTAAGGTATGCTTTAAAATTTTTTTCGAAGAGATTATAATGATAAAAGTGTCGGCGTATTACTTGTTTCTGCTTTTTGCCTGCGGCTATAGTCCCCCAAAAGAAGATTAAGGTTCTAAAGTTGGTTTAGGTATTCTCTACCTATTTTTTAGAAAATTAGAAGAAAATATCCTTTTTAAAGCTAAATAAAGTTTAATTTCTAAAGAATTTTGAATTGTAATCTATATATATTGTTAGCTTGCAGTATTTATGATTTTTCGCGTGCCATCCTAATTTTTATATAAGAGTGAGGATGTGTGCGTTTGTATGTCTATGGTTGTGTTTGTACAAACATTGCAATGCAAAAAATGCGAAAATCTTTCTGCAAATTTAAAAAAAAAAACAAGATATGTGGAAAAAATCTCAACAAAATAAATAAATTTAGTAGGGATTTTCTTTGTGGCATTTTGCTGCAGTTATTTTGTTGTGTTATACTGTGTGTTGCATGTTGCTTTGCTAACTCTATTGCATGGATTTTTTTTTCTTTGCTTCCTTTTTTTACTGCTTTACAATGTAGGAAGGGAATCGATAGGACAAGCAGAGTAAGCTTTGGAAGAGAGAATGAGATAAAAAAAAGAATACATAATACACATATGAACGTACACTATTACACCTACAATGTTTTTTTAGTAAACAGATTAAATTAAAAATCAAAATTTGCAATTTACATGTACAAACAACATTGATACAGGCATACAAGCATACAAGCACACAAGCACCTACGGCAGCAGCAACAACGTAGCAACACACAAATGTATGCTAATAAATTACAATATTTTTATTGGCAAATATGCATGAAAAACTTTTATATAAAATATGTAGATATGATAGTCCTAATAAACAGAAAAAAAAGTAAATTTTGTTGCAAATGTGTCAGAAACGTTTATATCAGTGAACAACAACAGCATGTTTCAAAGGAAACTAGAGAAATGTTCTGAATACAATTTGTAAATAACAGCATGAATTATGATGTACGAGTATTGCTAAATTCACATTTCCAGTCGTATCGCTTATTGTTGTATATAAAAAGACAATTTCAAACAAAATATCGGCTTGGTTTACTCGGATGGCACTAAAAAAGAAAAACAAAGATTAAATGGCAAAAGGAAAAATTGAATAATTATTAATGCTCAAAATTAAATTATTAAAAAGAGAATGAAACGGGATAAACCCAAATTTTTCTTAGACACCCATCCATAAGAATTTTTAAGCTATTGCATAGACTTAATTGCGGGCTTTGAGCGACGAAATCAAGAAATTCCGTAACGAAAAAAACCTAATACAAAAAACCTAACACTAAGTTTGTTTCTTAAGTCTTTTGTTTTTTTTTTCATTATTCGAATCGCCCAATGTATGTTAACCCCTAAGGTATGCTATTGATTTCATTAACATTCAGTATTGCCAGAACAGATTTTTATATGTATTATAAGATAATAAAAATATTTTAAACGATATTAACTTCTCATTTATTCAATAAAAGAAAAAAAGTAGTTTTCTAATCGGTCACCACGCTCAAAAAGTGTATCTTGAATTAATATTAAAGAAAAAACTTGAATTAATATCAAAGAAAATAAATACTGCTTAGATAAAAAATAAATAAATAATTATAATTACATAAGTTGATAAAACATTCTATGCAATAGCTTTGCCGCGGCAGTCCCCGAGTGCCACACATACTTTTTTTATTTCAAAACTTCTATAGAAAATAATTCTTCTATTTATTAAACATCTTTAAATGTCATATTTTCAACAAGCCTTGCAACCCAACCCAAAGGAGCCCCTCACAATTAATAGAAAATATTTACAATAGAAAAAATTTACAATCTCAAATGCACAAGATTGTGAGTAGGGCTATTAAATTAATGACAAACATGAATTTTTAAGAATTAATATTAATCATACGCACTGTAGTGAATAATTAAAAATTCGTTTATGTATTCATGAGCAAACAAAAAGTTTGCTCTAACAAAAATGTTATATTGTATAGCAAAAACATATTTCAAATATATATTTTTATGATAAAATTCTTTCACAAAAATATATTAGTAAAAACTCATCAATAATAAATGAATTGCAAAGGACATCAAAATGGGTTTTAACTCATCTTCTCAATACAATAGCTTGCCCATACATACAATATATTGTATTCATGAAACAAAGCAATCTAAACGAAAAACGAAATCTTCTAAAATGCAAAAATATTTTTTTAACAACAATCATTTGTAAACATCTAAACATCTATAGAGAATGCAACTATTTTTACTTCGATGATACAACAATATTGACAATTGAACAGTACCAATAATAGAAAAAATAACACTATCGTTTATTGCAACTACCGTTCATTGTATGAATGAATATGTTTTTCTCGCATATTTGATTATTGTAAAACTTCTAGGAAATGAAAAGTATTCGCTATCGAATACAGTTGCAATTTCAAATAGGAAATGGGAAAGTGGAAATAGAAAAGTGGAAATAATAACAATAGAAATGAAAATGATATTATGAGAGTTGTTGTCACAAATACATACGAGTATATCTTCCTGTTTGAATATTCAAATAGAAAAATGGGTTAAAAGTTTTATTGCAAACACAGAATGTTGAAAGAAATGATAAAAACAAAAATATGTAAATATGAAGTATTGATAGGGCACTGCTAGAACAAAAGCATACAATGAAGTTACATTTCATCTGTTGCCAGAAGAAATCACAAAAAGTTACATATTGAGTTAAATTGCCAAAAAGGATGTAGATAGTGAAGGGCATATTTTTACCATTTTAATTCTTTACCTCGCCGTACGCCCAAGATTATTTTATGATACTAATTATAGCTTTAAATAAAAATGTTTTTAGTATTATTAACAATTAAATTTTACATAAAAAAATATCCTTAAAAGACCTACAGCTCGTAAAGAAAATATAAATAAAACATGTAATAATAATAAGTACACGCCCTCCCTCCTCTAAAATATATATCAAAATTTCGTTTGTAATGACTTTGATAATATGCTGTAAAGTACCTGCTTTCGTTTTTGCTCGCTCTCTCTCTCTCACTCTCTCTTTCTCTTAATGTTTTTATTACTCTGCCAAGGTTTAACACTTACAGTAACTTTTTTTTATGAAATTATTCATATGCAACATTTAACTGAAATCTCTTAAAGGAATTCATTGCGTATGATTTATGCGTTTACTTTGTAGGCACAGCACATTTATTTATGTAAATGACAATAAAAAATTTTCATACGTTTTAAAAGAATATGCAAGGTATGATAAATGAGGAAATTGTAATGTTTTATTTATAAAAAATGGTGAGAAAAGTGGGATGTGGTTTTCTTAAAATATTCTGAAGAAAATGAGAGAAAACAAAAACTTTAAACGAAAATTTTTTTAAATAAAAACATGGTTTATTGGCTATGTTTTATTTACGAAAACAAATACATAAGTATACTATTAATTTCTTTATTGCCATTTCATATGAATCGGTGCTGGGACACTCCTAGCTCTCATATGTCCTTTACTTAAAAAATATTATAATTTTTGCTGCCATTGTGCTTAGAATGTATCGAAAAAGAACAAATATTTCTTAAACTATGTATTCAGTCTCTGCGATGAATTCTAATTTAATAAGTACAAAGACATAACTTCCATCCCTTATGAAAAAAACTGATATTCTTCCAACCATACAAAAAATGCAAATTAGTTGTTTTTAATATTAAGCAAAATTTCATATTAATTAGTGCAAAAAAAGACTACATCTCATATATCCTTAATTGAACATATTAAATTTTATCTTTAATTATGTAAATATATGAATGAGTGAGATTTAGTAACAATTTCTAGAATTATATCCTTAATTCCTGTAAAGAATTTTACAGCAATATCTGCAAGAATAAGCCTATCTACCATATATCCTTTATTTTAAAATTTAAAATTACAGCCAAAATTATGTTCAGAATGGAATTAAAATTCATAACTATTTCTTCAATCATACGATAAGGATTTGCTGCAGAGACATGACACCTATCTGTTTCTAAGACTAAGTAGCTTATATTTGTGATATATTTCATATTATTTAGTATATGGATTTGCTTACGTACCATATATCCCTTAAGGTAATATATAAATTTTATCTCTAATTATGTGAATAATTCGGTGAGTCTTAAAAACAATTTGTAGAATTATGTTCTAAATACTTATTGCATATTTTATTGATCGTCGTTTAACGTGGAAATCGCACATCGACGCAAAGTTGATCCAAATGACATTAAAAACAGCCCAAATGAATTGGCTTATTGGAAGAAATTCTATACTAAGCCTAGACTGTAAACTTCTATTATACAACGCGATCCTGAAACCAATATGGTCCTATGGAATCCAGTTATGGGGCACTGCCTCAGCATCGAATGTAGAAAAAATTCAAAGGCGACAAAATAAAATTCTACGTACAATAACAGCAGCCCCCTGGTATATCCGAAATCAGCGAATTCACAAAGACCTTGATATTCCGTTGGTGAAGACAGTATTTTCAAAACACGCCAAAAAATATTTAAAAAAAAACATGATTTGCACCCAAATCCAATTGCGCGGAATATTCTAGAGCATAGAGGCCACACCCGGCTGATTAGGAGGGATACTTTTTCTCTCAGCCGTACACGAGAGATGTAAAAAACAAAAATCAACCGTTGAAACTAAAAAATTTTGTTTAGCATTGGCTAAACATATATTTAACATTTTTATTTTTTAGATTTAAGATTTGAAAAACTTATTGATGTTTCAATTTTTAATTGAAGATTCAATAAATAATAAAATTATCAAAAAAAAAAATAAAAATATTTTATGCCAATATGTGCAAGGACATGCCTACTGGCCATATATCCGTTATTTTAAAATTTTAGTTTTAGCCACAATTATTTTAAGAATGCAATTAAAAATAATAACTGTTTGTTAAATCATGAAGTTAGTGTCTGAGATAAGCTTAAAGGATATGACTAACTGCTGTATGTCCTCTATTTTAAAAATTTAGTTTAAGGTTTAATAACAAAGAAAAGGCCGCAAAATTTTTTTATAATTACATATTATCTTAGTATGTGCCACAAATTTTATATTATTTTACGTAAGAATGTCCCTACCTCCCTCCCTACCTCTTACAAACTTTACAAAATTTATCGCTTAAATTTTTTTTTTGTGCATTGGACGACATTTGAATTTTTTATGTCTCTATCATGATTCATGATTAGTTGTTTTTACCAAAAAGTTAAGTTGAGCAAAACATTCAATCTACATTTTAATTCTAACTAAATTATGAGGTAAATTGCTTGCAAGTACTGCATAATAAGTCATTAAGAATTCTATCTATTGTGCTTAGTGTTGAAAATGAAAAGTGTGTTATACATATGTACAAATTTCTCATTACACTGTATTTCATATTTTATTCCATTTCATTCACTTCAATTTTATTTAACATTTTGAATTGCATTAACCTAAACGACCAACATTCTAAAAATCTCAAATTAACATGAACTCATTGTCATATAATTATTTTTTTTTTGTTGCTTGTGCAACTCTCCTTGTTGTTACGTTCAATGTTGTTGCCCTCTTTGACACAACATGATGCTTTTAAATGTCGTAACGCATTTCTTCAAGTTTTATGTAATTTACATCTTAAAGCAGAGGCGTTTAGTCAATACAAAAAAGTATTAAAGTACAAAAAAATTATGTTCATGATATGTTTTAATATAAAATTATTATGATTTTAAAGGCAACAATTGCCCTGAAGATAAGAAAATTTGAGACAAATTAATTTGATTTTCTACTAACAGGAGAACAACGTTATTTTCGGAAGTAGCCACATATTTGCCACCCACATATCTTAACAAAAATTAAAAAAAAAAATAATATCTGTGAAAAATTGTATAACAATTGGTCCAGCTACTGGCCTTCCCCCTGTAAATCCCTTATACATACAAATAATTTTAACAAGGATTTTGTTTAAAATAGACTTAAGAATACATAAAAATTTCCAAAACTACGATATTAATATATGTGTTTAATTAGACAATAATCTGTGAAAGGACCTACTAACCCTTCATATGTCCTTTATTTTTAAAATTCCGTGTTATGTTTAGAATGTACCTAAACCTAAAAGCTGTTTCTGTGAAAAATTTTATATCAATTGCTGCAGGGATTTGCCTTCCCCCTGTATATCCTTTATACTAAATAATAATAATTTTAACAAAAATTTTATTTAAAATGGACTTTAGAATACATAACAATTTGCAAAACTACGATATTAATATTAGTGTTTAATTTTACTGCAATCGGTGTAAGGACCTACCAACCTTCCATATGTCCTTTATTTTTTAAAATCTTTGTTTAGCTGAAATTCTATTTTGCAAAACCACATTGTACAGTGCTCGTAATATCTGTAGGAAATTTAATACCAATATGTGCAAGGACATGACTACCTACAATATATGCTTTAGTTTAAAATTTTACATTTTACCTACAATTCTGTTTAGAATGATGTAAAAATTAATTATTCTTTATATATGAGGATGTTTGATGCAAGGACAATACTACCTTGCATATTAGTTTTACTTGAAAATTTTGAATTTAAATTTAATGTATGACTGAAAACAAAGAAAATAATTTGGGAAATTATTGTAAAATGCACAATAAAAATTATTTTCAAACTAAAATTTGTTATTAACATGCTTGGCCAACATTCAGTTCATATTTCTTAGCAACTTTTAAAACCAAGCTCTAAAAAATACGACGCAAATAATAATCAACTGGATGTTCAGCCCAAACTAAAAACAGTTAAAAAACAGCAAAAAGTTAACAACTCACATTTCATATCAAATACGAATTTACTAAAGTTTTTCTAATAAAATGTTATTGCACTTTTTAACAGCTCAACTTCATACACAAAACTGCACAATATGTTTTCAAGCAATTAAATAGACATTTTGAGGAAAGTTTCCAGACGACCTCATGACCCACAACAACAATTCAGAGGCAACGCATCTGTTAATATAATAAAAGCATTTTAACAGAAAAAAATACCAAAAAAATATAACACAAAAAAAGAAAGAAATTGAAATAAAATATGTAAATATTTCTGTTTTCTTTTTTTTACAGCTGCTTCCAACATGCGAGTAACACAATACTGTGGCACATGAAAAGAAATACAACAAGTGCAATAGTGGATATTAAAAAATTGCAAGGGAGGTTAGTAAAACCAGCATAGCTATGAATTTTTAAAAATAAGTGGCCATTGAAACAGTTTTTAAAAGCTTTTGAATTCTTGACACGAAAACAACATACAGTTAACGAAAAACGAGCTTCAGCAGCAACAGTCAATTGTATTAAAATAATAAAAAAATATTAAAACTCACATACACACACATCCACAGTATGTAACATTTTTTTAAATATTTTTTTCGTAACGAAATTAACAAAAGTAACAGAAAGTAAATACACCTCTTAGAACTCCTTTTTAATAAAACACAAGAGTTATAAGTGCCACTCAATGGTGGCAGAGAAGATTTTCTTTAATAGAATTTCTTAGGAAAGATTTTTAGGAGAGCTTTTAGAGAAGAAAAAATTACATTTAATTACAAATAAAATTCAATATTTGCAAGTCAATAAAACAAATGCTCTTAACGTAAAAAATAAGAGTATTCACCAATTAACTACAAAAAAAAATTAAATTCAAAATTTATTGGTTAAGTATCTACAGTATCAGGGGAATAAAATTGAAAATGTTTTATTTTTGTTCGAAATTTATACGCTTCTGTTTGTTCGTCATCGCCATCATCTTGACCTGCTGCAGATGTAGTCAAGCAAGCATGCATGATTGAATTGATTGACCTAAAACACCGAATGAATGACTGCTATTAAACTTGTGACATGTACGAGATGTACGTGTTGTTCGGCCAATTGATGGACGGACAGATGGAAGGACAATTAAATGTGTTTTGGAAAATAAAAAGCGTAACACACACTGAGGCACATGAAAATACACAACAGCATTTACAATTATTGTACAAGACTTAAAGGACAATGAATTGAAATTAGAAACAACCGGCAGCAGTAAAATCGCAATAAAATATTAAGGAGTAACGTTCTACGCACAACATTTGTGATTGGAAAATTGTATGTGATCAACATGTACATGTAATTATAAACGTTATGTGATATTTATAAACATCATGTACACACGCAAACACACACACCCACACGAACACCTAAAGCAAATACATGGTGATTATAATTCCTCACATGACAGACTCAACCGCCAACACACAAGCCATAAAAATTAAATATTTGATGTGAAATTGCCAAAATAGTAGTGGCAAAAACCCGATTTCAATAAATAGGGATCCGCATACATTTCCAAGGTATCAATATTTCGGGGGGATAACTTGCCTCTCCAATAAAAAAAAAAAAGGAATAGGACCAAACTGCAAAAAACTGCCCTCAACAATTAAAGGACTTTTAAAATCGGTCAATAAATTGAGAAGTTATCCCATAAATAATATTTTTGAAGGTGGGGAGAGTTGACAACTTTCCCCGATTTGCAAAACAAAAAGTTAATGCAACCAAGCTTCAAGCAAACTTGTTCAAACAAAAAATTGTTTTCAAAAATCGGTCAAAATTTTAGAGATATAACTTGCGGCCGATTTAAAAAAAAATATTATGGAATCAATTTGCAAGAAACCCCTTCCAACAAAAAAAGGATTTTTAAAAACGGCCAATAATTTAATGAGTAATGCGATAAATAATATTTTTGAGTGGGAATATTCCTCCATGATTTTCCAAAAAAAAACACCTTATGGAACAAGTCTTCAAGCAAAGAGTTTCAAGCAAATAAATAATTTTGAAAAACGTTTAATAAATAGAGGAGCTATTCACTAATTAATATTTTAAAGGAATGCCTGATTTTCCAAAAAAAAAAATTATAAGGAACCCAATTGCACAAAAACGTGATTAAAATAACAAAAATAATTTTGAAAATCGCTGCATAAATAAAAGTGATGGAAATTGATAACCTCCTTCTCTGTTGGACGTCCTTAAATGGGAAATCAAACATAAATACAATTCAAAATGATAAAGTCTTCTTTTTTCAATTGTTGAGAGAAAAATCACACATTTCAAGCGGAATGGGTTCACAGTCTTTAGATTCTCTTTATTTCGTATTTTGAAAAAGTATTTTATACCTTGAGGCGTTTGTTTGAATTGTTTTAACAAGCAAAGCTCGCAGTAAGCTTTTTTTTATTAACATGCAAAGATTATTTTACTGACGCCCCTAAAAGTATGCAGATTTTTATTGTTTACTTATAAGTTATTTAAAAATTAGTAGAATAATTCATTATTAATTCCATTGTACATTGTAAAAATTGGTTTGATTACCAGAAAAATTATCGGAATTTCGAAGCCACTTTCGATCGAAATTGCGTTCTGTGACAGGGCTGTAAATAATATTTGGTTTGGAAATAAACTAATATCAATTATTAGTTTAATATATTAATTATCCGGGACGTGGATTCTTTTTAAGGATGTCATTTTTTTAAGGAAGCTTTAATAAATTTATCCCCAAAGGAAGATTTTACAATAGTATGTTTTGGCTTTTTGTCAAACATCTTATATGTGTTTAAAAAAAATTCTTTTAACAGGACTAAAATAACTGATCTTTGTAAGAGGTTTAAAAAAAACAACATCTTTAAAAACAGAGTCTTTTAGAAATTTATATATTAGAAAAAATTATTCTTTCGAATATTTTCTTAAAACTCTTTCTTGAAGTAGTTATTTTAGAGAATTTTGTTTCCGGAATTTCCATATATTTTACAAAATATCATTTTTAAGAATGAATATTGAGAGATAACGTTCATGGAAGTTGCTTAAAATTGGTTTTCTCCTCGGACAGAGATCTGCTTAAATATTTTCCGCGGTGAGCGCCTTCGACGGTGGTAGTAAAAATATTGCTCCTTAGGGTATGCAATAAATTTGCGGAGTAAAAATTTACTGCCTTTACGGCTTAAAAAGGGACTTGAGTGTTTCTCTTCAGAGCATGGCGAATAAATACTATGCGGAGACGAGATTAACTAACTTTGCAGTTTCCGGCCAGACTTAAGGATATTCTTCTCCGAATCTATCGAACAGAGTTCATGCACAGTAAACACTTTCTCTTTTTGGGAATGCCGAGTAGCGGCTTCAGTAAGAGAAGATTTATTATTCTGCCAAGCTGACGTTCATAAACAGAGTAAACATGCTCTGTCTTAGCAGCCGTACTTTCAACACTTTGCATGTCGATTATTAAAAAAAAAAAACTATTTTATTTTTCAAAAAAGTACTTTTTCTGAATTAAATGTTTTTCCATGTATTTTTTTACAGTTTCTCTTGTTAAAAGAAATTCTTTCAACATGTACCATTTTCTAATACACTTTTCCTAGTTGGTACTTTTTTTACTCCAACTTTTTTAAAGTGTATTTCGATTTTAGACACGCCGTTGAAGGACCTTTTTGCAAAAATTAGTTTTATAAAAAACTTTTTCCTTGATACCTATTGAAAAGTATACTTAATTGAAATTAACGTTGGGTATATAAAATTTAATGCAATTGTTACTAAAAATATTACTTCGTCCGATTAAAAATATGTTATTTTTTCAAAGAATTTTCACTCCTTTCTCTCTTGTGGTGCATTTTCCTTCAACACCAAATCATTTCAATAAAAAAGAATGTCTAGAATAAATAATGCTGATGATTTTCATTACAATTTTTATTTTGCTTATTTTTCTTTCCTTAAAGTATTTTTCCACAACTTTGTTGTGGTGTTGCTTCTATTGTAATTAGCAATAAAAATTGTTAAATTAGCCGAGTTTGAAATATGGTGCAGTATTTTGGTTGAAGAAAAAACTTTTGCAGCCAGCTTTTCTTTATTAAATATTGTTATAAATTTTTGTAATTTAATATAAAAATTTTTTTAATATAATTTTTCTCAATTTTCTTTTCTCATAATCCTGTTTGGAGGCATTTTGTAGTAAAAACTGCAACATTGCAATAGAATTTCAAAGAAAAATAGAGAAAAAAGCAATTAATTTTGTTAAAAGAATAACAATAAGCAATTTATATAAAAATAGCAGCGACCACAAAAAGAATTAGAGCCATGTTGCATTTACTGGAACAAGTATTTGAGCAAAAGATCTGGTGTATTCAAACCGAACATTATTTGCAGCAATTTAGAGGCAATAAAGTGAAAACACAAAAAAACTATGGACTAAGCAACAGGTCGGATAAATTAAGTCTGAAAGTAAAACTCGTAAATTAGAAGGATAACAAGTTAAAAGACTTCGTAGGAAAAATATTTGCAATGGATTTAATTGTTTAATCAAAACATGGTTTACTATTCGACCAATAAAAATTTAAAATTTTAGAAAAAATTCTGCTATTCTCTGTTATGTACTAAACTTTTTACATTCTTATAAATAATAAATATTTTCATACCCTTCATTATTATTGGAAATAGGTTTCTTAATCATTTTGTAACACTAGTCATGCAGCCATATCCTTTGGATTTTTAGTAAAGACGTGAAAGCGATGCCACAGGACAGAAATATACTCGTATTTAACCAATTTATTTATTACTTAATCAATGTTTTATTATTATATGAATGTACTTTATGCACTTAATATTTTTTCGAAAATATTTAATTATGAAGTCATTTTTATTCGCATATGCTTTTTTCAAAAATTTTATATTAAAATATTTGTGCTAAATTTTAAGTTGATTGTTTCTTCACAGAGTTTTATTCGAAAATGTCTGGAAAAAATTTCTGTTCGAATAAAACCCTAACAAGAGAAATAAGTTAAATGAAGAAAAACCTAAATATTTAATAGAATAAATTGTATTCGAATAATTTTAATCGAACCGATTTAAGTCGAATAATTTTATCCCATAATTATTGTTAAATTTTGAGTACAACAATTACTCAAACGATGTGAATTTAATGAGGAACAAATGTAACAAACAATTAATTTATATAATTAATAGGCAAGATCACTTTTTGTGATGGATTTTTTAGCCACATTTTTCAACCGATTTGACGAAAGTTATACCCGATTAAAAATATTAATTTACAGATGTGAACAAAATATTGTGTATTGATGTGGATTCAGTATTTTTGGGAGCTTCACGCATTATTCATTCAAGTAAGCTAAATATAAACAAACATACACTCAAAAGTTCATAAGAAAAAAATTATTTACATTAAGAATACGGACGATTGTGTCCGCCGTTGTTTATGCTAGTTGAAATCATTTTTTTAATTTGCAAAATTTTTTAATCGCATAATTTTATTCGAACATTTTCTATTCGAATAATTTTGTTCGCAAAAGTTTTGCTTATATTCTCATTGGAGTTTTAATAGCTTTTGTATTATTTTATTTAATTTTTATGGAAAATTTTTATTCGATTAATTTTATTCCTACAACATTTTTGACAATAATTTTATTTGCACATTTTTCGCTCATATTTTTATTGGAGTTGTTTAAAGGATTGAATTCATGTACTTTTTTCTCGAATAGCTTTATTCGATTATTTTTTCAAAGAATTTTCATAACGAATATTTTATTCAAACAATTTTTTTAAAAAAAAAAACGAAGAAACAGGAATTAAGAAGAAGATTTTAAATAAAAACCAAGTTTTCAAGTGAATGTAAAGTTCGATACAACCGAATGTAGAGTTCTCCATACACATGAATATGAAGGCACGTACTCGTATTTGTATGAAAAAGAAACAAAAATAAAATCACTTGCATTTGGCAATTCAATTTGTTCAATAAATGAACATTTTTGCAAAAAATAAAATACATACAGATGCTTTTTCCCAACATTTTGAAAGAAAAAGTAATTCCTATGTTTTTTTTCTTTGTGCGTTCGAAGGATGCATGTTGTAAACTATGCAGCATGTTGAGTGTGGGGTGTGGTTAAAGGAAATAAAATATACCACAAAACTCTTTCCACCAAAGTATTGTTAAGTTAAAAGTAAAGAAACAGAAGAAAGGGAGCAAAAAGTATGATTTGCAACCCAGTAAACAAAACACAGCACAAATTTTTTTATGTATCAAATCTAAAAACCATAAATGGAAACAACATTTTAAAACTATTTATAATTTTCTTTCTCGAAAATAATTTAATAGAATATAATTTTTTGTTCGCGGGGTTACTTTCTCTTCGTTCGATTACAACTTTTTATTAAGTTTTGCACAAATGTATTGGTAAAATCAAGCATTTGCTTTAAGAAATAATGTTTTTTTTTTCAAACTCTTATCTTCTTGTACATTCGTTTTATTTTTCTTTTTTTAAGTCGATTTTACATCTTTAAAATGCTTTTTTTGGATCTGTACATGTCAAACAAAATTAGATAAAAGGTGAAATTGTATACTATTCTTATCTATCTAATGAAGTTATTTAATTTAAAAATACAAAACTGTATTCATGAGAGAGCAACAAAAAAAAACTAGATATCGCCATTTTAAATCAATTACCAGGATAATTGTACAATTATTTGCACATTGCAAAGGATAAGTTTTCAAACTTCTCTAATTCCATTATAATTTTTTTCTTTTTTTTTGTATGAAGTGCATATGTTTCTCTATATTAAAATAATTATTGCAATTTATAGAAAAATAGATTAAATGATGTTATATAATTTTAAATTGGAAATTGTGACATAATTCCACAATTACTTTAATGAATACGTAAGATTATCTAGGCGCACGACAGTGCCCCAGGCCAAGTTCCGGCCACACGGTGTGTATATTTACACAAAACCATTCGAGCTGTTACCCCCTCATAACTTTGCTCTTTTTGATCATAATATAATAAAACTTAAAACATAAGGTCTTCCCACAGAGGTGACCTCACAGGTTAAATTTGAAAGTTCTACCGTAAAAGCTTCCCGAGATATTAAGGTGTGAAAAGTTCATATTTTAGTACATATTCAATCACTCACTGACTCACTGACTCATCAATATTATTGGGCACTTCAGTATAGCTAGAGAGCTGAAACTCGGTACACAGGCAGGTCATGGTAACAAATTAACAAGAAAAATCTGAAAACGGGCACTTTTAACCCGGGGGACTAGGGTGCCCCTTCTTTGTATGGGGCACATCCAGTATAGCTAGAAAGCTTAAATTTGGTACACAGGTGTGTCCCGATGAGAAATTGACAAAAGGATATTTAAACGGGTATTTCCCACCTGGGGGGACTAGGGTGCCCCTTCTTTGTATGGGGCACTTCCAGTATAGCTAGAAAACTGAAATTTCGTACACAGGTAGGCCCTGATAAGCAAGTACCGAAAATAATTTTTAAACGGGCACTTTTTACCTGGGGGACCTAGGGTTCCCCTTATTTGTATGGGGCACTTCCAGTATAGCTAGATAGCTGAAATTTCGTACACAGGTAGGCCCTGATAAGCAATTAACGAATATAATTTCACTTTTTACCTGAGGGACCTAGGGTTCCCCTTCTTTGTATGGGGCACTTCCAGTATAGTTAGAAAGTTTAAAATTGGTACACAGGTGTGTTCCGATGATAAATTGACAAAAATGATATTTAAACGGGTCTTTCTCACCTGAGGGGACTAGGGTGCCCCTTCTTTGTATGGGGCACTTCCAGTATAGCTAGAAAGCTGAAATTTCGTACACAGATAGGCCCTGATAAGCAATACATATATATATTTATACAAAAACAGCTTAGAAAACAAACGTGAGATCCGCACAAAAACATAAATGTGAAAATAAGGCCAAGTTCCTATCCGAAAAAATTTCGGCCGTAAAAAGTACTGAGATCAAAATAAGATCCAAGTTTTTGATAGGTACAACCCCATCTCATTTCTAGGCAATCTGTAAACTTGGCAATATTTTTTTGCCTTTCTAATATGGGAAAGAATTCTTGGAAAAATTTTGCCAAGCTTACAGGTTGCCTCGAAATGAGATGGGGTTATACCTATCAAAGAAAAGATTTAAAGAAAATTTAATTTGATTTAAACTATTTTAAACGAAGATTTTTACTAAAATTTAGTTACTATATAATTTTTTGAGTACCAAAAAATGGTTTTGATGAAGTGATGGTTGCCATCACTTCTGGCGAAAGTTTTTAATTTAAGCCCTTTAGTGTATTTTTAATACGAATTTTCAAATTAAATTACAATTAGCTGCAATAGCAAACTAATCAATCAACTGCCTTTTTTATAATTAAGAACGTAATTAATATAAATTTTTTTCTATTTAAGCAACCCGTAAAATTTGTGAGAAATACTAATAAATAATTTAATTCCCTTTCCAACTTAAATTCCAATTACAGACATCCTTATCAAAGAAAACAAAAAAAAAATGTGTATGTAAATTCAACACAAATATATAAATCCTTTTTCCCCAAGGAGATTTTACATATTTGCCTTAGTTTCCGAAGCAAAAAGGGAACCATAAATATTTTTCTTCATAATTTTAGGGAGAAGTTGCAATTTATTTACGAAAAAATTCACCACAAAAAAATTTTGTGTATCCTTGAAACGTATGTATTGCATAAATAGTGAAAAATACTAATATTAATATGCACATTTTAATTCAAATAAGAGTAAATGCATATGTAGAATTGAAAACCATACAAATTTAATATGCAAGGAAGCACATGAATTTCTAAATTTATATGTACATATTTTCTCTTCTTGTTTTTCATGTCTACTAATTAAACAAGAAATTTTGTTAATGGCAAGTCACTAGAAATATTTGTAAAATCATGGGTTTATAAATAATTTTAATGGAATAATATACATATACTAGATGACCCGGCAAACGGTGTTTCGCCATACAAAATACTTCTAGTGCATATTTTGGGTGTTATATAAAAAATAGCAAATGTATTGTGAATGTGTGACGATGACCGCCGATGAAAAAAATACTAAACAATAATTTTGTTCTGTTTGAAATAATTATGAGGCGGAAATAGCGTCATCTGTTGGGTTAATAGTTTCAGAAATACAGAAATTGCCTCCTCCCACCCCTCCTCGTGCCCCTAGCGATTTAAAATATACCTAAGGACCTATTTGCATACCTACCAAATATGCAAAAAAAAATTGCATTAAAATCGGTCGAGCCGTTTCAGAGGAGTTCGATAACAAACATCGTGACACGAGAATTTTATATATTTAGATGAATATACATATGTATGTACTCGTATGTGTGTGTTTAAACGTGTTAAAAGTTATACAGTTACCCAGTAGTTTATATAGTGCAACTGTACTTAGTTACTAAACTTCTAAAAAAGAATTAGACAAAATTTAGATTTCTATATACATACATATATTATCTACGGAAGGCAGCCATGTGCTTTGAACAAAGTTCATCACAGACCCAAACCACTTAATTTTAAAAATTTTCATTGATTTCTGGTTTATTCTAATTAAAAATTATGTAAAAATTTAATATTCGAAAAAAGGATATATGGAGCCAAGTCAAGTCCTTGCAGCATATTAAATAAATTTTACAGCAGGGCCAGTACATATAATTTTAGCACTTTTTGTTAATTTTTAATGCATTCTGGTGATAAATGCAGCTACAATGAAATTTTTGAAAAAATATTGCACGAGAGGTCATCATGTCATTTTTACCGATAAAAGAATATTAACAAAGCATATGCGCTTCCTTTAAGAAATAATTTTGTACATTTAAGTGCATTTAAAACATAAATGCACCCAAAATTTAGATTTCGCTAAAAAGGATATTGGAAGGGTAGCTAAATCCTCTATCAAATGAAACAAATTTTGCGCCAGAGTAGCAACGCATATTTTAAAAACATGTAAAAAGTGCGTCGGTCCATTTAAATCATAAAAGCAGACAAAATAAAATTTTTGAGAAAAAGGATGCTTGGAACGAAGTAATTTTTTGCTCTTGAGCATTAAATGGAACAAAAATCAAGCACATAATTTAAATGCTTATTTTTAGTTAATTCTAATTAATTCTAAGCAAAAATTTAGCTCTCGATAAAAAGGACATTTGAGAGCTGGTCAAGTCATTGCATCAAATGAAATAAATTTTACAGCTGAGATAAAGCATATAATTTTAGAAATTTTTATGAATAAAAAATAAAAAACGCGCAAACTTTAAGAAACATTTTTTATCTTAGAGCATTCAGATCATAAATGCACTTAAACTTTAGTTTTCGCCAAAAAGGATATATGAAGGTTAGCCAAGTCCTTAAATCAAATTAAACAAATTCTAAGCCAGAGCTACATTAATAAGATTTTGGTCTATTTACGTATATCGGTAAATCAGTAAAAATTTAGTTTCTCTTAAGAAGGATATTCGGAAGGAAGTTATGTCCTCGCATCAAACATCATTAAAAGCAAAATTTTAGATACAGCTACCAATTTTTGCTATATTGTGATAACAACTGCAGCTAAAAAATAATTATCTTAAAGTAAAAGATATATGTACGTGAGGTACACATGTCCTTGCGCTGAATTAAATTAAATGTAGAGCTAAACTATCAGGCAAAATTTTTATAAATTTCTGTTGATTTGTAGTGAATTGTAATTATGAATTCAGTTAAAGTATGCTTTTAGCAAAAAAGGATATATGGGGGCAAATAAAGTCCTTGCACCGAATGAAACAAATTTTACATCAAGGCTAATATGCATAATTTAAGAAGTTGTTATTCGATTTTGATACATTTCAATCATCAAATGGTAGTTAAACTTAAATTTTTGGCAAAAAGGATGTCTTTGCTCATATAAAATAAAATGCAAAATTTTAGAAATCTTGTCGATATTCTAATAATTACTGTAGCTAAAATTAATTTATAAAATTTTTTTGGTTAACAATTCAAACTACCCGATTTTCGTAGCAACTATTTAACTTATAATTTAAGCCAAACATGAGAATCAAACATTTTTAAAAGTTGAAACTAGTGTCATCATTACCAAAGTTGCTGTCTTGAAGAAATTGTTATACAATAGTACTGATTTATCCATGTCTGTTAGAAAATGCCTCATATGTTATTGCAGAGCAGCATGTTTTCCTTGTGTTTGTGTGTGTAGTTTTTACTGACATGATTTTATGTTCTTTATCGTCCACTGAAATGCAAAATCACTAAGCAATGTTTTGAAATTTTATGTAGGACAGGACAAAAACAAAATTATGTATTTATACAACAACATTTATGTATTTATAAATTTGTAAGGACACGCAATAATTAATTTAAAATATGATTTCGCATTTTTTTATTAGTTATGTGGTTGTTCCTTTTAGCTAACGATATAGGACACTTATTTATATTTAAAGCATCTAATTAGTTTGGTCTATAATGCATGACTGCATTTGTATAAGTATGCATACATGCATAAATGTGTTTTTATGTTTGTGTAAATGTATATTCTTTGTATGTGGGTGTTCAACTAACTCACTGTTCAATGAATTTACTAACTAATAATTTATTAAATCCCTGGAATATAAAGATGACAGTCCCAAGAGAATGCTGCTCCAAAATATTGCATTTCTTTTGCTAATCACCCTCGTATATAATATAAGTTACAATAACATGTTTGAAACACCCACACATAGTATTCAGTTTTAATATAATTTTGGTTTTGTAAATTGTAACATTTAATGCAACAACACATGGTGAAGTTCTAATTAAAATTGTTAAATGTTTGTTTATTTTTAATTGTTTTTTTTTATGTTTAATTTTGAATTCAATTTCATTTCAATGCATATAAATAACGAACAATTTCAATTAATCGTGTATAATTAATTAAGTATCAATTCAATTCGTAAAATATGCAAAAGTGTCGAAGAACATTAATTATCTAAAATGTTTAATTGTCAGGTGATTTAAGCGACCAACAGAAGGTGTCTTTTAATTGAAATTAAATGAAGGCACACAAGTGACACACTTCTATAAATTATAAAATTTAAATTGAAAGTTAAATATGTTAAGCACAAAGTGAAATGCAGTCGATTTAATGCGAAATAATCAGCCATGTCAGAGAATTCAATTTCGATCGAAAGTATGGTTTGATTTCTAAAAGTTGAGTCTTTAGAATATAAAAACAAAGAGCAAAAATTTTAGTGTGTAATCAAACCACTTTTTAAATTCATATGATCTTCCCTTGTAGTAACCGAAAAAAAATCATGCATGCTTTTAGGAGCGTACATAAAATAAGCTTTGCATGCTAATAAAAAAGGTTTAAAGGGAGCTTTGCTAGTAAAAACAATTTAAACACAAAGCAGTTCCGAGACCTAAATTCACATACAATTTATCAAGGAATTTTGCCAATGTCATCAAATGAAGGGGATACGCATGCAAAGCCACCTTTTGGGTAGTAATTAAACATACGACTCTGGGTGTCAAAAAATGCATCACTGTAAAATCGAAAATTTAAATAAACAGAACCAAAAGACTCTAAACCAAAAAACAAAAGAGGTCCTCCAAAAAACTAATACTGCGATATTAACCATTTTTTGAGCAAATCTCATTGTGACCTCCTCCTTGTTCAGTTCTCTTAAATATTAAAATTTCTTTTATTTGCTCCTCCGTTTGACCATAAATATTGCAAAAAAACTTTGCGCTTTCGCTGTCAATTTACATGTTAATTTCCATTCGTCCTGTGGCCTTTTTTATAATTTTACTGTTTTATAACATTTTCCATTAAAATAAATTAAAAATAAAACAAATTATGTCTGCTTATGCGTGAAGTCACGTAGAAGATATTTTTTGTGAATTATAATTTAAACAAATTGTTTAGATCAATTATTCAGCCTATCTTTAACATTTTTTTTTTTTTGTAGTTAATGACCGCGTATCCAGCTCACAAAAGACATAAGGAATAAAACACATTTTCTTTAGACTATTTTTTTTTTTTTTTTTTTGTTATCGTGGCTTAGCAACACAAAAGTCTCTAAAGACACGGAAATTTTATCTAAATATAAAATAATTTATATTAAAAACAATCAAGAACATACAAAAATAAAAACTAAAGCTGTTTAAACTTTTTGAATCTTTGCGGGCGTGGTGTTGGTAAGAGTCCAACAAAAGTGAAAAGGGTTTTCATCAAAAATTAAATTTAACAGGAAAATTGATTATTTTGTTCTCTCTTCTTTTCCTTTTTTTCTGCTTTTTGCCAAGTTTTTTTCGAACTTTTTTTACCTGCAGGAATTCCTTTAAAGCAATACAACAACAGCAATAGAAATCACCAAAGCCCAGAGAGCTAACAGAATAAAATTTGGTTTATTTGTTTAGCAGGGAATTTGTTATTAAAAAAAACAAATGAAATAAAATCATATCGAAGTCTCTGGGCTGAAGGTAAATATATTTTTTTACTCGTATATGATGACGAAGAAATATTACCGCAAATGGTGTAAAATCATTGGATGGGTTTAAGTTGTTGTTGTTTTTTATTTGGAAATTTCAGGATGAACTGCAGCTTTTAATAGATGATGTTCAATACACTTGGAAATACATTGAATATACATGTGTTTTTCAGTTCAGAACTACTCGGGCTTGGCACGCATTAACATTTTTTGCTTTGGCGATTTTTTTAATTTGTGGCGTTTTTTTTTTCTCGGTAACTTTTTTATTTGAGTGATTTTTTTTTTTTGCTTACCATTTGTTGATTTTTTCCTATTTTAGAGAATTTTTTCCAGTTTTTGTGTATTCTTTACTCTTTTTAGCGTTTTTTGTTTTCTTCTTTGCAATTTCATAAGTTCTGCGCCTTTTTCGTTTTGTTGTTTTTACCATACAAGCGCTATTCAAATATTACCTTACACTGTTTTTTCGGGGATTTTGAAATCCCCACACTTAACTTTTTTTGGTTAGGCTTTTAACCAACTTCACACTCCGTAACAAATCTTTAGTTAGTTTTTTTTTTTTTTTTTTTTTTTGTCATAACGAATTTTTTATTTAAGGTTAATTTTCTAGTTTTGGCGATATTTTTTGTTGGTTTTGGCGTTTTTTTCCAATTAGGAATTTTTTATCTTGGCAATTTGTTAACGTTTAAGCAATTTGTTTAATTGATTATTTATTATTATTTATTTGTAACATTTTAACGTTTTTTCCAGTTAATATATTATTTTGTCCTTTTTTCTTTTTATGCTTTTTTCTTAGCGTTTATTTTTTTTTTTTTATATTTTTTTTTTCTGTTTTCTGTGTATATATTTGATTTTTTTTCAATTATTGAGGCCGGGCAACAAGTAACGATTTGGCGTTTTTTTTTTTTTTTTGTTAGTTAGAGGGTTTCGCGTTTTTGGTAATGATATATTTTTTTTGTGCGGTCTACGGGACGTATGATAAATATTTTATTAAGAAATTCTTCTAACTGTAGTGTTTCCTTTCATTCTTCTTTTACTGACGAAGACTTCAGCCAATAAACACGACAGGTTCATCACCGTCATCATTATCGTCATCATCATCATCTTCTTAATCATCGTCATACGTTGTGTTTAACTATCATTAAAATCTAGCTCAACTTTTGTTTTGATCGTTAATTTCTGTTATTACCTATTTCCATTTTTTACAACTTTATTGTAGGGAAAAATAATGGCTAAATGCCTAATGTAAAATTCCGTAGCTACTTTAGTTTCGAATATAATTTAAATTTTCACTTGAGAAAGGCAACAAATGTTTCAAGAATGGCCTTTAACTCAAACTGTTTATTGTTGAGGGTGGCGTATTGTTTTTATGGGCTTTTTAATACGTTTCAGTATGTTTTGCACTGAAATTGCGTCAGTTTTGACGGTGTACAATTTTACACTTTGACCCACATTAATAATTCACATGGCGTTTATTTATGTTTATCATGCCACACGAATTGAGTGAATTATTGTTCAGAGACGTAAATGGGCTAAACATCCTTGATAACGAATGCGAACCAACAAGCATATGTGCAAGCCAGCACATACACACATGTACTCACATGTAGGAGTACATTAACATACAACTGAATGTGGATTTATGAATGAAGAAACCAACGAATTTGTTTTTGTTTGAGAAAATATAAGTACCTTGTTGTTTTGAACGGTTGAGGCATTCGTACACTTGATAAGTTTAAAAAAGAAATTAAGGACTGATATCACAAAAAAATTAACTGCAAAGTTTCTAATACAAATTTTAACTTTTAATTTCTCTGTAAGAAAATGTTAGAGAGATCTTTATTCCTGTTGCATTTTGCTCCATCTTCGTCCTTACAAACCTATTTATCACAATGCGTATTTGGTTTCATTTATTTTTTTTTTATAATAATTTTTTACTGTTTTTCCATTGTTTCATTATGCAGTCTAAATATTTATTATGTTTTAATGACGACTGTACGTTTATTTTCGTTATGTTGCAAATAATTAATGTTATTGCAGTTAGAATTTATAGTTGGGTATTCTGCTGCAAAAGTAGAGGCAAATAATAATTAAGAAAAGAAGGGAAGAAATAATCCTTTGACAGAAATAAAAGCAGAACTACCAAAGATTCATTGTCGGTATTATTAACTTTATAGCATCTAATTTTGTTCTAATTGTTTTAGTGGAGTTTAAAAAATATTATTAAACAACGTTAATTAAATTATTTTATTAAAAAAAAGGACTAGAAATATAACCTATTATTCATGCAAAGTGTCAAATAATTTTATAAATTAATTTCATTTCATTTCTCAATTCACTTGACAAGACTACAGGCGTTCTGTTTCCGTTTAAAATTGAAATTGAATTGTGAATTTGAAAGTGTATTAAATGTGGAAATCGCAAACAACACCCAGGAGCGCAGGTAAAAATAAACACGGAAAAAAATCAACATCATCATCATCACCATGTGAGTGTTGATGAAAACAACAAATAAACTGACATTTATTTAACTAATTCCAACATGTGGCTTAATTTTAAACATTAAGCCACAGCAGTTATTTTTATTAATGCAAGAGCTGTTATTGTTGAGGCATATGGCAGGAGGATATGCAACAATTGTGAATACACTAAAGGAGAATTGTTTTAGGTTTTTTTCTATATATAGGACTGGTGATAAATGACAATTGTAAAGTGGAAATATTTATTCCATCTCAATCGTTAGAAGGCAGGAGGAGACTATATTGAAAGTTTTGGAACAAAAAAGACGTGTGGCACTGCCGCGGTAAAGCTATTGCATAGAATTTTTTATCAACTTATGCAATTTCAGTTTCAATTTCAGCTTTCTAGCTATACTGAAAGTGACCCATACAAAGAAGGGACACCCTAGTCCCCCCAGGTAAAAAAAGTACCTTACCTTAGTATCCTATGTCCTTCTCCTGGTTCTAAGCTACCTGCCCACCAATTTTCAGCCAAATCAGTTCAGCCGTTCTTGAGTTATAAATAGTGTAACTAACACGACTTTCTTTTATATACATATACCAGCTTATCCCGGTGTGCTTCGCTACCCCCTCGTTATAAAATAAAATTAAAAGTATTTATAATAAAATTGTGTAAATTTTTTTCAGCTCTACCGAATTTGGCAATTTGTGAGCACATTTATTTTTGTCACTCATTTGGACCAATGGGAAATTAAAGCCAAGGATCCATACTTATAGACTATGTAAGTCTGATTTCTCAATTGTATTTGAGAATTTTTCTATAAAATTTTAAAGATTAAAATTGTGTAAATTTTGTTGAGCTCTACAAGAATTTGGCTATTTGTGGGCACATTTATGTTTGTCACTCATTTGGACCAATGGGAAATTAAAGCCAAGAATCCATACTTATAGACTATGTAAGTCTGATTTCTCAATTGTATTTGAGAATTTTTCTATAACATTTGTTTGTCACTCATTTGGACCAATGGGAAATTAAAGCCAAGGATCCATACTTATAGGCTATGTTAGTCCGATTTCTCAATTGTATTTGAGAATTTTTCTATAACATTTGTTTGTCACTCATTTGGACCAATGGGAAATTAAAGCCAAGGATCCATACTTATAGACTATGTAAGTCCGATTTCTCAATTGTATTTGAGAATTTTTCTATAACATTTGTTTGTCACTCATTTGGACCAATGGGAAATTAAAGCCAAGGATCCATACTTATAGACTATGTAAGTCCGATTTCTCAATTGTATTTGCGAATTTTTCTATAAAATTTGTTTGTCACTTATTTGGACCAATGGGAAATTAAAGCCAAGGATCCATACTTATAGACTATGTAAGTCCGATTTCTCAATTGTATTTGAGAATTTTTCTATAACACGTGTTTGTCACTCATTTGGACCAATGGGAAATTAAAGCCAAGGATCCATACTTATAGACTATGTAAGTCCGATTTCTCAATTGTATTTGAGAATTTTTCTATAAAATTTGTTTGTCACTTATTTGGACCAATGGGAAATTAAAGCCAAGGATCCATACTTATAGACTATGTAAGTCCGATTTCTCAATTGTATTTGAGAATTTTTCTATAACACGTGTTTGTCACTCATTTGGACCAATGGGAAATTAAAGCCAAGGATCCATACTTATAGACTATGTAAGTCCGATTTCTCAATTGTATTTGAGAATTTTTCTATAAAATTTGTTTGTCACTTATTTGGACCAATGGGAAATTAAAGCCAAGGATCCATACTTATAGACTATGTAAGTCCGATTTCTCAATTGTATTTGCGAATTTTTCTATAACACGTGTTTGTCACTCATTTGGACCAATGGGAAATTAAAGCCAAGGATCCATACTTATAGGCTATGTTAGTCCGATTTCTCAATTGTATTTGAGAATTTTTCTATAACACGTGTTTGTCACTCATTTGGTCCAATGGGAAATTAAAGCCAAGGATCCATACTTATAGGCTATGTTAGTCCGATTTCTCAATTGTATTTGAGAATTTTTCTATAACATTTGTTTGTCACTCATTTGGACCAATGGGAAATTAAAGCCAAGGATCCATACTTATAGACTATGTAAGTCCGATTTCTCAATTGTATTTGCGAATTTTTCTATAACACGTGTTTGTCACTCATTTGGTCCAATGGGAAATTAAAGCCAAGGATCCATACTTATAGGCTATGTTAGTCCGATTTCTCAATTGTATTTGAGAATTTTTCTATAACATTTGTTTGTCACTCATTTGGACCAATGGGAAATTAAAGCCAAGGATCCATACTTATAGACTATGTAAGTCCGATTTCTCAATTGTATTTGAGAATTTTTCTATAAAATTTGTTTGTCACTTATTTGGACCAATGGGAAATTAAAGCCAAGGATCCATACTTATAGACTATGTAAGTCCGATTTCTCAATTGTATTTGAGAATTTTTCTATAAAATTTGTTTGTCACTTATTTGGACCAATGGGAAATTAAAGCCAAGGATCCATACTTATAGACTATGTAAGTCCGATTTCTCAATTGTATTTGAGAATTTTTCTATAAAATTTGTTTGTCACTTATTTGGACCAATGGGAAATTAAAGCCAAGGATCCATACTTATAGACTATGTAAGTCCGATTTCTCAATTGTATTTGAGAATTTTTCTATAACACGTGTTTGTCACTCATTTGGACCAATGGGAAATTAAAGCCAAGGATCCATACTTATAGACTATGTAAGTCCGATTTCTCAATTGTATTTGAGAATTTTTCTATAAAATTTGTTTGTCACTTATTTGGACCAATGGGAAATTAAAGCCAAGGATCCATACTTATAGACTATGTAAGTCCGATTTCTCAATTGTATTTGAGAATTTTTCTATAACACGTGTTTGTCACTCATTTGGACCAATGGGAAATTAAAGCCAAGGATCCATACTTATAGACTATGTAAGTCCGATTTCTCAATTGTATTTGAGAATTTTTCTATAAAATTTGTTTGTCACTTATTTGGACCAATGGGAAATTAAAGCCAAGGATCCATACTTATAGACTATGTAAGTCCGATTTCTCAATTGTATTTGCGAATTTTTCTATAAAATTTGTTTGTCACTTATTTGGACCAATGGGAAATTAAAGCCAAGGATCCATACTTATAGACTATGTAAGTCCGATTTCTCAATTGTATTTGAGAATTTTTCTATAACACGTGTTTGTCACTCATTTGGACCAATGGGAAATTAAAGCCAAGGATCCATACTTATAGACTATGTAAGTCCGATTTCTCAATTGTATTTGAGAATTTTTCTATAACACGTGTTTGTCACTCATTTGGACCAATGGGAAATTAAAGCCAAGGATCCATACTTATAGGACTATGTAAGTCCGATTTCTCAATTGTATTTGAGAATTTTTCTATAAAATTTGTTTGTCACTTATTTGGACCAATGGGAAATTAAAGCCAAGGATCCATACTTATAGACTATGTAAGTCCGATTTCTCAATTGTATTTGAGAATTTTTCTATAAAATTTGTTTGTCACTTATTTGGACCAATGGGA